>SDAV01000003.1:3000000-3165289 GCA_004522025.1 Didymella segeticola | reverse complement strand
ATATAATTGTATAGAAGAGTATGTGCTTATAATAACAAGAATAGAGTATAAATATTAACTTATCTATATCTATTAATTGCTATAGTAGTAGTGTTGCAGTATTAGAGAAGTATGTATGTAGATAGTACTAGAAAGTAGTTTAGCATATAGATAGTTGCAATATATAGTTTAGTATATTTCTACTATAATACTATAGTTCTTACTACTACCTATAGAGGTTGTATTGCGTTGCTATAACTTAAGGCTTGCTGCAAGTATGTAGTATTATATTATTCTAAGTTATTAAGTTAAATTTAGGTTATATTTTAACTTTTATAGGGGTGTAGTTGTAGGCTAAGGTTTTTAATATTTAAAGAAACTTAGAGCTAGACCTAGCCCTTTTCTAATAGAACTATTAACTAATAACTTTGCTATTAACCTTGCTATATCTCTTGCTATATTTCTTGCTATATTTCTTGCTATATCTCTTAACCTTACTATTAACTCTACTATCTCTATTAACCTTGCTATATCTATTAATATTTCTTTTAACTTTGCTATTAACTAATAACTTTACTATTAACCTTACTATATTTCTTAACCTTACTATAGACCCTACTATATCTATTAATATCTCTTTTAACTTTGCTATTAACTATAGACCTTACTATTAACTAAGAATCTTGCTATTAACTAGAGACTTTACTATTAACTAATAACTTTACTATTAACTTTACTATATTTCTTACTATATCTTCTAACTTCTCTATTAACCCTACTATCTCTATTAACCTTACTATTAATCTCTATTAACCTTAACTAATAACACTAACTTTAACTAATAATACTAACCTTAACTAATAATACTAACCTTAACTAATAATACTAATAAATAATAATATACTATAGCTCTTGTAGGATCTAGACACAACCTAGTTTATTAAAGCATAATAGACATAAGAGTACTTTAGATAGTAGGCTAATACTAGAGTTATTAACTTTAGTTTTTAAATCTAGCAATACTTCCTTAGTTTAGAATTATACCTTAGCCCAAGTATTATACTAGCTTTTCTAGCTTATCTATTAGCTATAACTATATAATATTAACTCTAGTAGAGTATAGCCTAGAGCTAGAATACTCTATAGTGTATATATTAGTTATACTTAGAACTATTTATATAACTAGAAGACTTACTTACTATACTAATAATTATTAGCTAATTAATTAATGCCTTAGTATTTAAGTTAAAGGTATATATAAGCTTAAGTTAACTAATACTTAAACTACTTAGGTGCTATATTTATAGTACTTAATATAGTTAGAGAAGCTTTCTAGAAGCTAAACTAGTAGTTACTATAAGTAGTATAGTAAAACTAAAGAAGTAGCTTTAATATTTTAGTATAGTAATGTTGCTGTAGAGGCCTTACTACGCTAGTATTATTATAACTAATCTAGAAAAACTATAATACTCTTACTTTATAATAATTCTAGTAGTATTTACTGTTAGGGGTAGCTCTTACTACCTATTTTCTACTAGAAAAAAGACTAGTCTATTATATAATAATAACTAGCTGCTATATTTAGGTATAGCAAGCATATATTCTCTATACTTATAGTTAAATTAATAGGTGTAGTTATTATAGGTTGCATTTACTTTTAGAGAACCTATAGTTAGAGTATTATAGTAGTAATACTACTTTACTAAACTCTAAGTAATTAGGTTTAACTATTAATAGGACGCTATTAGGCACTCTACTATAGCTTGCTATAATAATCTTTAATTAGCAGGGGTAATAAAGATAGGTAAAGTAGGAGCTTACTTTAGTAGTTATCTAAAACTATAGCTAGTTTTATATAGCTTTAACTAAAAGTATTATAACTAAAGGTTTTAATTCTTTACTTACTATCTCTACTATAGTTAATCTAAAGTACTATTAGTATCTAATACTACTTAGAGGGCTAGATTAATAAGTAGAGATCTCTAGCACCTGCTTTAGCAAACCTATATCTTATTACTTTCTAGTGCCTTAGTATTCTAAGCTCTAGACAACTAGTAAATACTAACTATTCTTAGTAAGTAGTAAAAGCTAGAGTAATCTAAATAGAGTTCTTGTAAAAAGATAATAACTTAGATAGTTTCTAGCTTACTTAGGCTTATAAACTGTCTAAGTACTAGGCTGCAATATTTGCAACTCTATATATAAAGCCTAATTAGTTAACTCTTAGCTTACTTTATAGCTGTGTATATTAGTTAGTTCTAGTTTAGAAAAGTCTATTAATAGAAATACTTTAAGTATTCTACTAAAAAACTTAAAATAAGTAAATTAAATAAAAGAACCTATACTATAACTTCTAAAGTTATACCTAACCTCTACTAACTTCTATAGCTATTAACCTACTAGTATATTTATTACTAATATGTATTTAGGTCTTATAATTAGTGCAAATTTAATTAGTAGTAGAGTATATATAAAGTTTAGTAGTTTAATAATTAGGCTACTAAGAGTGTAGCTATAACCTAGCGCTTATAGCTACTATTAAAAATATTAGCTATTGCTAATATAAGTATAGTAGAGCAAACCTTCTATATATTATTAGATAGATTTAAGCAAGTAAAGTATTAGAAGTTTAGAGGTAAAAAGTTAGAGCAGAATATATTATATACTTATAAATAATACTAGTCTATTTATATCTATTACTAATTTAGCTATAGAAAGAAATTTTAGCAATAAATAGGCTTAACTATATACTATAGCTACTTATAGTTATACTTATAACAAGTAGGATATATAGAGTTATAGACTACTATCTCTAATAGCTAGTATACTACCTTCTATAAAGTTAGAGCCTAATAGAGTAATATAATCTAATACTTAAGACCTAAAAGATACTTATATATAACTAGAGAATATTAGCTTCTACTATAGAACCTTCTAGGTGTAAGATATATGCGCCTCTATATTCTTAACCTTAAGGTTAATATTCTAGCTATAGTTTACTTCTTCTTTATACTCTATCTAATATATACTTAGGTTGCTATAAGCTATATATATAGTAGATTATTATTATCTGCAATAGTGTCCTAGTTAACTAGTATAAAGTCTAGTTAAATAAGTTAGATATAGATAGTCTCTAAGTCCTATAGCCTAAGCTATAACAGATTAGCAGTGTTTAAATATACTTAGTGTTCTAGTTAATATACTATAGTAGCTAATTTATATAGTAGAATAAGCTAACTAGAGTAGTACTATGCTATCTAAAAAAGCTTATATAGTTAGTAGGTATAGAAAGTAGATATTAGCTCTACTATCTTATACTTCTAAAGTATCTAGAAGGTTGTTATATTATTACTTTAACTTATATAGATTCTTACTAAATTAGAAGAGTTTGTTAATTTATGCTAAGTAAATAGTATAATCTGTCTCTAGCCTCTTTTTACTATATATACGTTAATATTAAAGATTCTATTACTATATTAAGCAAGGTATATACTACTAGTAGTATAAGATAATAGATAGTAAGTAGCTAGAGAGGGGTTTTACTATTTAAAGCTAAACTATAGTATAGTTAGAGCATATATCTAAAGTAGTATAGAGTAAATCTATTACTATTAGCAAGAGCACCTATAGTTACTTCTATTAGTAGTATTATTATAGATAATACTAGATAGTAGTTTAGATAATATATAGGTATAATAGATAGAAGTCTTTTTAGCTATATTATAGACTCTGTAAGTATATATTTCTAAGTTAGATAGATTTCTAAAAAGCTAATACCTAGTATAGGTAGAGTATATATAAAGCGCGTACTTAGTATTAGGTAACTATATAGGTTATAAGTAACTAGGCTAATAGAAAGAAACTACTTAGCTAGTTAGAATAGAAAAGATACTAGTTAATTGCTAGCTAAGTAGCTAGTTAAGATACCTAGATACACTGCTACTTAGTACCTATACCTATATATACTTTATTTACTAGCTCTATAGAAATATAGTTATATCTTATTATATTATAATATTCTCTATTATTAAAGTACTTAAGAGATTACTTTAATAATTATAATAAAGTAATTCTACTATTAAATAGAAAGTATATAATTGCGTTTCTATATAGCTTATAGTCTAAAATCTTAGAACTACTTAGGCTAGGTATAAAGCTAAAGGAGTTTACTATACTATTTATACTTTTATACTTTTTTCTTTACTAAAGTTAGCTCTTTATAAAAGAGTAGTAGTATAAATATATATACTATACTAGAGTATGCTTAATTAACTTATACTTCTATATAGAAGTAGTAAGCTTTAAAGAAGAATACTCTAGAGTAGATATAAGTTTTAGGCTTATCTATCTACTCTAAATATAAGAGTCTATAAGTAGGATCTTACAAAAGCACCTATTATTTAAGCACTTTAATAAGGGCTAGAGAGTAAGAGTACTTTTTTATAGAATATAAGTAAATATAAATAAAACTACTAAGAAGTTTAAGAAATAATAAAAGAGTAAGTACTAAGTAATACTACTATGTAAATATAGATTTAATAAAGGAAAGCTATTTAAAATAAACTCTAATAGGTCTATTAGAATACTATAACTATACCTACTAGATTTTGCAAGTGTGTAACCTATAATATAAGTAATTTACTTTTTTTTAGCTAGAGTAAGTATCTAAAGTATAACTACTACCTTAAGAAAGAACTAGTACTAATAGATATATTAGAAAGTAGTTAGAGTAATAGAGTAAAATTTAGATACTACTACTATATTTTATCTACCTTACTACTAAGAGTATTTTTTTCTACTTCTCTTCTACTAGGTCTATTAGAACCTATACTAAGCGCTGCGTTCTTAGTAATCTATTTAATAGAGTACTTAATACTAGAAACCTACTCTAATAATAGTGCTATTAAGAAAAGTAGTAAGTATAATAGTAGAGTTAATATATAGCTAAAGAATAGATATTTAATCTCTAGATTGCCTTAGGCTACTTAGAGTTAGAGGTAACTAGTACCTATATTAAATAATAATACTAAAGAAGACTCTACTATAGTAATAGAGTAGATACTTAAAGTATTTCTTATAGCTTAGTCTATTTAGCTAAAAAGTAGAAAGAAGAAGACTATTTAAGGTAAAAGTATAGTTAAGGTAAAAGTAATAGGAAAACTAGTAGATAAAAAAAATAGTTTAGGTTTTGCTAGAACTAAATAGAAGAGACTAATAAAGAAGAAGATTAAGGTAATATAGTATAGCTAATAAAGGTATTATTATAGCGTTATATATATTTTAATTACTATACTCTAACTAAGAGATATTTATAGTATTAACTATAGTAGTTTAAAATCTATATAAGTCTAAGTAGTAGATAGAGACATTATAACAGCTTACAGCACTTTAAAGTCTATATAGATCTAAGTAGTAGATAGAGATATTATAATAGCTTATACTACTTTAAAATCTATATAAGTCTAAGTAGTAGATAGAGATATTATAATAGCTTGTAGTATTTTAAAGCCTATATATTATAAAGAAAAAAAGGTTATAGTATATAAAGACTATAGTTTTTATAATAACTAGAAGATTATTTTTTTTTAAAGTCTCTTAAAGAAGAGTAAGATATAAGTAGATATAGTATATAATTTAAAAAGAAGTATATAAAAAGTAGATAAAGTATATAGTTAGAATAGAAAGATAGTTAAGGTATATAGTATATATAATAGATATATAGATAGATATAGACTATATTACTTAATCTTTACTTATTTTAAGAAAATAGAATATAACCTACTATTATAGCTATTTTAGAGAAGATGCAGAATATAGTTTATTATTATAGCTATATTAAGAAGGTAAGCTATAACCTACTATTATAGCTGTTTTAGAGAAGATATAGGATATAGTTTATTATTATAGCTATATTAAAAAAGCAAGCTATAACCTACTATTATAGCTATTTTAGAGAGGATGTAGAATATAGTCTATTATTATAGCTAATTTAAAAAAAACATAGAATATAATTTAGTATTATTACTAGTTTAGAGTAGAAGTAAAATATAGTCTACTATAATTCTTGTTTTAATAAGAAAGTAGAATATAATCTACTATTATTCTTATTTTAAAAAGAAGGTAGAATATAATATACTATCTTTCTTATTTTAGAAAAAGTACTAAATATAAGCTGCTATATATTTTAAAGTAGAATATTTATAGTTATATAGTTAACTTTAAGAATAGTATATATATTACTTCTATTAATAATTTTAAAAGTAGAATATTTAAAAAAAGTAGATAGTTATAATAGTAGTATATTTAGTAGAGTATTACTAACTTTAAGAGTAGAAGAGTTTAAGAACCTAAAATACTTTATAAAGTAGAGTAATTAAAGAGTATAGATTACTTTTAAGAATATAATAGTAGAATATAAGGCTAATATACTATACTTTTAAATATAAAGAAGATATTAGCTATAGTGTATTTTAAGTAATATAGCTAGACTAATATAGTTTTTAAGAATAGAAATAGAACCTAGAGAATATTATAGATATTAAGATTTTGCTTTTTAAAAATAGGAACAGAACCTAGAGAAAATTATAAACATTAAGATTTTACTTTTTAAGAATAGAAATAGAACCTAGAGAATACTATAAACATTAAGATTTTGCTTTTTAAGAATAGTAGAACCTAGAGAATATTATAAACATTAAGATTTTGCTTTTTAAGAATAGTAGAACCTAGGAAATGTTATAGATATTAAGATTTTGCTTTTTAAGAATAGAAACAGAACCTAGGAAATATTATAAATATTAAGATTTTACTTTTTAGTAATTAGAATAATAGCTTTAAGTATAAAGAAAGACAAGATAGTATAGAAGACTTTATATATTAAGTATTTCTTATATTATATATAATAATACAAGTATTAGATTAAAAGACATATACACAATCTATACACTTTAAAGAACTTAAACACATAGCTAGAATATATCCTAATTATTTAGGTGTATTAGAAATCTACACTAGTTATTCTGGTTGCAACTACTGAATCTGGGATTCTACGCTGGGCGAGTGACTGTAGTGCTTGCTGCTGACGCCACCAAGAGGGGCTTCATTCCCCTTTAAATTCACCAATCTTATCGTCCAAGCCCAAAGATGATGAAAAGCAATCCCGAATGAGTGCGTATCCTTAACGCGCTCATGTTGGCATCTTGGACTCGATTATGACTGTGACTCACGCGATTTTTGATCTTACAACCATGCGAACAGCAGCAGTATTTTCTCTTGTATGTGACAGAAATATGTACAGTGGGCTAAGACTGGTTGATCCTCCTCACCCTCCAGTGGCTGCCAGCATACGCTGGAAGTTAGCTCAATCAATACTCCAATGACGATAACAGGGTCTGCAGCCAGAATTGATCCTCTTTCATTGGGAAGCAGAGGCGCTGCGAGAAGTAGCAGCGTCCTCAAGAAATGCAATGAACTCCTGAAGTGTGTACTCCTTGGAGGCCGCATCGGCAGGGAGAGCAGAGCTGGCAGGAGCAATAGAGCTTGAGGGCGTGGCCGCATCAGGCGTGGCTGACGCGGATGGTGTGGCGACCTCGGGAGCGGATGGAGTAGCCGGGGTAGTGCCATTGGCCACTTTGAAGGCAGCAATCTTCTCGGCCGCGTGTTCCGCGACCACCATGATGATGGCCTGGGTATTGCCAGTTGGTAGGTCGGGATGAATGGAGGCGTCGACAACAAAGAGGTTATCTGTACCATAGACCTTGGTGTCCGTGTCTACAACGCTGGTGCCATTGACTCGTCCGTCGTCAGTGCCCATCTTGGTGGTCCCAACCCAATGGTCACCAGAGATCAAACTACTAGCGAGAAGGGATTCGGGAGTAGAGCCTGCATCCAGAGCCATGGTAGTATCGACGGTGCTGTTACCCTGGCTGGTGATGTCCATCCACCACTGGATGAAGCCAGACAAAGCCTCTTTGTCACCGGCATCGGTCAACCACGGCTTAATGTTGAGGATGGTGTTGCCACCAGCAGTTATCCCCAACTCGCCAGTGGAGGTGGTTCCATGTGTGAGAAAGGTCTTCACAGTAACGGTACCGTCTTTCATAGAGCTGACAGTCCCCTGTAGGAAGCGTTCTTTACCATCAGTGCCGTTGACAGATGTCCATAGGTGCATCCTTTGGGCAGCCTGAGTGAGGATACCAGAACCTTGCTTATAGAGGTCTACATCGGACTCAACGGGATCAGCCGCAATCTCGGCGTACTTGTAGGCCGTGTAGTTTGTTGAAGTCTTAAATTGTAAAGGCGCTTGAGCGTGATCCTTAAGGCCATGGCCAACAGGGAGGTCAATCCAGTCCGCTTCAGCTGGAAGCTGTACGCCTGTGGTACCACCCTGCACAATCTTCAAAGCATCAGACTTGCCGATACCGGAGTTCCATAGAATCCGGGGTGTCGACAGAGCGCCTCCAGCGAGGACAACCTTGCCGCCCTGCTTCAGATTGATAATTTGCTGGCTCCCGTCTGAAAGTTCAACAAGGACGCCAGTAATACTGCTTCCGGTGCGCTTAACTTGGATGACCTTGGTCTCGAGCTTGAGAGTGAAGTTGTCAAGGTCCTGAGCAAAAGGCATGTAAGTCCTAGCAGGGCCAGCACGAAGGTTGTTGGTGATAGACCACGCGGGACGAGAATAAACCATGCGCTTCTCATTGGGGGTCTTAATTGAGTCAAGCTCGGTCCAGCCTTGCCCGCTCAAATAGGAAGATACAGTGGTGTAAGCCATGTCATCGTAGTGCTTTCCGTCAGCGGAGGGTTGAGTCGTGCCGGGGTTACGCGAGTACAGACGATCTGCAGCCTCGCTTACATCGCTCCAGGACCATCCAGCAGGCCAATTCCGGAAGTCATGCTCTGGAGGGTGAATGAAGTTCTCTCCATTGATAGAACTTGAGCCACCAAGCAGACATCCAGCCATGGAGGCAGTATCGCTACAGATCTTTGTTCCAGAGATAGTAGACAAACTACTTCCAAGGGCCGGGACGTCGTATGGTGTCAGTGTGTTGTTCCACTCCAAAGCCTCGGTAGATCCCAGAGGAACGGTGTTGGCAGGACCACGCTCGATCAGGAGGACACTCAAACCAGCCTCAGCAATGCGTTCCGCCGCGATGATACCAGCGGTACCACCGCCAGCGACAATTACATCGTAGGTCGAGTTCAAAGTTGTTGGCACAACAGATGTGCCGTTGCCCGTGGAAGGTGGTGTCAAGTTGCCTCCCGATCCCGGAACAGTGCCATTACCGGTAGCCGCGGATGCCCATGACGCCCAAGTCTCAAAACTGGTGGACTGAGCAGCGGCAGCCGGCTGACCGTACAGTCCAAAGCCTGCATCGTGGTAGGGCAGTTCACTGCTAGGGTCAGAGGGGTTGGTAGGATCAGATGTCGAGAGCGCCCATCCTAGCACAGGGATCTCGTCAGTGTTCGCGAAAGTAGTAGTACCGCCCACAATACAGCCCTTACAAAGGAAGGTGTATGAGAAGTGAGTGCTGTTGACGAAGGTTCCATTTGCGATGGGCAACGCGCTGACCGTGGTCGCATCATAGACTGCTGGGTTGGCGTAAGCACCAGCAACACGAAATGTGCTGACGACCTCCTCGCCGTTGGCCCAAGCCACGAGCAAGAGGTGATTGAGCATACCCCCGCCGAGCGAAACCGCACCCCATCCTCCTGTCTTGGTAATCGGTACAACAAGCTGACCGATGAAATCTGTTTCAATTGTCTGAGGCAGAGCAATGGCGATGCTGAAGTTACCGTTGGCATTGAGCAATTGGAAGTCAATGTCGGTATTTGGGTCTGTGTATGCCACAGGAGTAGTCGAAGCTGCGGTCGCAATGCGAAACAGGCCAAAAAGGGCCACCGCCGAGCCTACGATTGTAGACCGCATGTTTTTGCTGCTGTAGTGTGTTCAATTGTTGAATGTTACGCTGTGGAATGAGGAATCGAGACTTTTAGAGCACAGCTCTATGGTAACGAGTAAAAGAATGAATGTGTAAAGAATGTAGGGCCTGCGTTGAGGGAAACGAATGAATGCGCCGAACTTGCGGTGACTTTGAAGAAAAGAGGGCAGCTTAGAAGAGTGCTACGTAAAGAATGATCATTGAGCAGCAGCCTCGAAATATATCTTGCCATGCTCCAGAGGGTAGGCGCCATCAACCCGCGTGCGAATCTGATCACCGCCGTTTATGCTGCTGCAATCCCCGCACTGGCCTGAGTGTTTCGGAGATTGTACACCACTTAGCGCGCTGTGCCGTTAGTCCTCCTCATTGTAGATACAAGACCTCACCACACTAGAGTTTCCCGCTTTGCCGGTGAGCACGTATCAATGCGACTTACCTTTGTAGACAAGAGCCGAATTGAGTTTCAGGTAGCATGCCCTCGTGACGCAACTTTTGCCGTTGTTTCCACGTCATGTTCTGTTTCGTTTTGTTTCTTGCTGTCGTTGCGTCAGGCTACACGCCACACGGAGCGCAGGAGTATTGACGTGATGCCTGGGACCAGGAACGCGGCAAAAGGTGGAAAACCCACACTTCGGAGGCGAAGTCCGGTAGTAACTCACATTGGTGGAACATTTGAAAGGGTTCAGGATTCGCATTGCCTTTCCTTTCAATCCCACACAAGCTTAAACAAGCTCAAACGTCACAATGAAAAGACGGGAAATGCGACGCCTGTAATTCGCTCGCTGCGGCGGGAGGATGCAGAGGAACGCTCCGTCATATCTCGCCGAAACGGCCGCCAGGGTCCCGAGCGGAGCTTGTACCATAACATGCGGCTCATGCGAGAATCCTGACAACGCACGATCTACACGCCTATCTCTAGGTCTGGCCAGGCCGTTAAGAATGTGTCTGGCTGGCATGAGCGAAGTATTCGGATGTCGAGCAAGTTCCTCGCCTGTGCCGAGGGACGGTCTGAGTCATGGAAGCCTGTCACAAATGTGAAACAACAGCCAGCCAAATGGCGCCAAATATTTCCGCGTCTTCACGTTACGCTGCTGGGCTTCCTATGTATTTCAAAAGGTGACAGAAAATCTCAAACACTGGTAGCTCATCGAAGATAAGTACTTGCGGTATCTGCAGTTGAGGACCTTCCAACTGCGACGACGGTTGAACCTCCCGTGCCCTTCATCCATTCGCGCAGATGCTGCGGCCCAAACTGTGCAGGGTTATGGACGTGAATTGTTCGAGGTGGACCATCATGGGCGCGCGGATCGCCGTTGGCTGTGCGGTCACTGTACTCAAGCTTCATCACCATCTCACCATCCTCTGCGCCAATGGTCACTTTGCTCGGTATCCAGTTAACGAGCTCTTCACCTGCCATACAATCCAGTGCTTCCATCCATGCTTCCTCGTCGACTCGGTTGATGTTCAAGGCTCTCAATATCATATTGCAATTCGTCAACGTCCACTTCTTCATCCTCATCCCGGTGCGGATGTCTCTTTCGATCGCGTAGCTAGGAACTGGTCGGGCGGACGCAGACCGAGTCTGGAGATACCTGATCTGTCTGTGCCATGCGCCGATTGATCCTGAGAATGGCCCATGTGTGCGGATCACAGTCAATGGTGAAGGGTTAGACCCAAGCGCGACGACTACTCTTCCAAGCTGCATCGCAGCAGACACATCCACCGCATGGAATGCGACCGGATCTGGAAGAAGTGACAAAGAGTATTCCACCGGAAATCTCCGATACAACGTGTCAAGCGTGCCACATAGCAGTACCTGAAGCAGCCAAAACCGAGTAGAAATGACCAAGTTCTGAGCGCTGTCGAACTGGATGCCGTACACTAGGATATCCCCTACCACATGATCCTCCAGATTCCCGGCAGTCCTCATCGATGAATTGATATACTCAATCAAGTCCTTTTGGCGAGCTAGGTGCCACAATCTCTCAGCTAGCGAGATTGCAGACGCAATGGCGGTAACATCGCCTGGAGTGCAGATTGCACGACGGATGGCTACAATCAGGCGAGGGCACTGAATTACCACGTGCATGATAGCCCTGGTGGTAAATTGACGATCGTTGAGTGCCAGACGCGACAAAACTGCTGGGTGAGTCGATGACAAGTAGATATCGTTGTCATATATAGATGGCCGGCCGGCTGTCATAGCCATAGTGACCTTGGGACTATCAGTGTTTGTTGTACGGAACTTTCTCTCCATTCAGAGACCTACATCATCGATGTACGTGTTGTCCAAGATATTCCAGAAATTCTCCTCATCTGCACCAGAGACTACACCGGACTTCAGAAGGTCCATCAGACCAAGAGTATGAACTGCGTAGTGTAGGTTAGTAACCCCAAGTAGTACCTATCGGAATTAGCCAGGTTCGTACAGGGGCGCCTGTATTACAAATTGAACAGGGTACAGCAAGGCATCTAGAAATGTCTTGCGAACTCGCCGATCTTGTGCGACTCAACCTGGAATCACCCTGAGGTTAACGTGCCAGAGTCTGTGTGCAATGCTCCCCGTGACTTGAAGGAGATCGAGGTACCTTACCTCGGATGCATAGTGCATCTTCGTTGCGAGAATTAGATCGTAAGTCGGGCTTTTGTGAGATGTAAGAAAGCTTATCTGCAACGCTTTAAGTGCTTTGCTTTTCGTTTGCAGCGCCTGGATCTTTCTCGATTGCAAGTCTTCGCTATGATATTCGAAGCTGTGCAGAAGGAATTCAGCAGCCATCGTAACGACCGCGCTAGAACCGACTCGCGCCGGAATTGACGATACCCAGTCCCCTAATGTGAACAAGGACTGGCTTTTGGGTGAGTCTGAGTGAAGCATTCCGATGAAGAGAGCAGTCAGTCTTGTTTCTGGACCCGAAGGTTGGTGCAAGGAGAGAGACGTTAAGCGGTTCAAGCGAAGCAGGTGTTCTTGGCATCTCTTTCTTTGATGCGCTTCGACTCTCTTTGATGACTTAGCAGGGTTCAGTCTCATCGGCGCCAGTGTTTGGAACATCCCTCTACCATCGGCAGCAATAATACCTCCCCTGAGGTGCAGATCAGGCGGTTCTGGGGTGGGAGTGCCTGGTGGGTCGGCTGAAGAGACTGATGCAGAGTCCGGAGTCGCCGAGCCTTCGATGGCTTCAGTGGAATCCAAAGGGTACACAGCGGAAACAGTTATGGATCTACCATATCTTGTCATCCGACTTGGATCCTGCATCACCAGAGCAAAACCTCGTCCAACTGAGTGAGCGTAGTTGCATGGTCTGCCGCCTTTCTGACAACCGCCACATGATGGCTTTTTTTCATCGCACTGGAAAACATCAGCTTCAAATTCCATACTCAAAAATTCCTCCCAATTACCGTGCTTAAACGTTAAACGTCTGCATCCGGCTCTGATTCGTACCTTGACTTTTCGCTGCCGGCAGCCGTCACATTTACCGAGCCGCCTCATTTGTAGCGGGCTGGTCATCAATATGATGCGAGAGCTACAAAGAGCTACAAAAGGAATCGATCAATTGTGTCGGTTTTAGATCGAGTAAAAGGTTCAGTAGCGGCCAATTATTCCATAATGAAGTGAATGGCGTAACTTCGAGCACACTCGGCTTTTAATGGCGTTAGCGAGACTTCGCACAGACTGGTCGGAAAACTACCGCGTGGTCATCGATGGCTGAAAAAGAATACAGCTGGTACTTTTGAAGGCTAACCGCAGGGTGTTAGAAAGGACCGTGGGGGAGCCGGCTGCGTGCAGAAGGTCACCAAATAAGGCAGCAGCTAAGCATGAGTACGGCGCTAGGCCAAGACGAGGCAAGTGCTTACCAGTCACGTGAACTGCCTGATCCGCCGTGGATTACTCACTTTAGGGCAAAAGATGTACAGGATCAATCATGAAAGGCTCGAGAATTGGCTGACCCAGGCGTCTGAGATTGGGTTTGAACGCAAGCCTAGAATGAGGTATTATAAGATGGTATACCTTAAGCTCGCTGTTCCGAAAACATAATAGTCATCAGTACCAAGTACAAAAGGCAGTGATAAGAAAACAACTTCTGATGGTGACCCAGTCGTGGTCAAACCAGCCATGCTGAAGGATGTCGGATTCTCGACGACGCGTCCAGTGCAGGACACAACGTAAGGCAGAAGCTTGCAGCCGCGGAGCGCATGCTGTCAAAGATGACCGGCGTGTTCGCGGCGATCTGTACCAATCGCACTCGTTGAGCACGCCAGCCTAGGGCTAATCTCAGGCTGGAGAAGTATTGGCTGATGCCCTCGCACTGGCAGTCTGCAATAGCTGGAGTGAACACCTCGGCCACGGGAATATCTACGTGGTAGACTCTTTGAACAGGCAAGTTGTGCTGATGATTAGTTTTGGCCGCAAAGGTCCTGTTAGTATGTCAGTGAACGGTCCTGCTAGTTACACTTTGGAAGTCACCAAAAAAGTAAGTGGGGCGACTGACCCCACATTCCAGCTCCTTCCACATCTTTGTCGTCCCATAGTACACCTAGCGCCACCGACATGAGTTCCAAGGAGACAAACTCACCAGACGCGTTAGGCGCTCAAGCACTTCCGACGTTTGATGAGCTCCGAGAAGCCTTTAGTGTCGAGGTGTACGATCGCGCTGGAGTGAAGAAGTCCCTCGGTGACATCATCAATGGCAAGAGATCGATCCTGATCTTCACCAGACATTTCTGTATTTTGGAGCTCCGACCACAAGACGCATTGGGAAGTACTGACGTTCCCTAGGGTGTTTGAATTGTCAAGCGTACGTACGTACTCTGAGTGAGAAGCTACCGCCTTCCAAATTACCGCCAAACACTCAAGGTACGCTGGTACGATCCTCTCATTGCGCAAAAGATTTACACACCTAGTCCTCATTATTGGAAACGGCTCCTATCAACCAATCGATACATATGCGAGCACTTCCTCCTCAGCATATCCCATTTACACTGACCCTTCATGCCAACTTCACAGAATACTGAGATTCAAATCCGGACTTAAAGAGCAAGGAGATGGTGAAGCTAAGAAGGACTATATGCAAGATGCGGGCACAGCTGTGAGCAGGATCTTCGGGGGCATCAAGGGCGCACTCGGCAATTTGCAGCATACTGGCTATATTGGACCTAAAGCCTTGAACGGGGGCGAGGTCATCATTGCAGCTGGTAAGCACTCCTTCAAGCTTGGCATTTTTCTGCCACGTTGTGCTAACGGATCCACGGACGGTACATGTGAGTACATGTATCGAATGCAAAATACTGTTGATCATACGAACATCTCCGAGCTGATCAGCATCATTGCCCCGACCTCAGAGCTGAGTGTCGAAAATGCCTGAGCTTTCGTTTCAGGAGCCCACCCAGCAACGTTACACATGAAGCCGGCTTCTGATTAGTAATACTACTGCGGTCTTTTCGTCACAACATAGCGACAATTAACCTTTCTCGCGTGAATCAACACTTTATTATTCTTACATGGGTATTCCCGTTCGAAATCTGTGCGGTCTCATTACAGTTTAAGAGCTCGAGTCGCTGATCCCATTTCTTCAATCAAGCAATGGGACATTGGCATGCATTTCTTGGAAGAGAGGAGTTGAGATACATTCAGGAGAGACAATGACCACAGCCCATGTTGCCATGGTTGCCCCAGTTAGACCGCCTTGACATCATCAGATTTCGAACCGAGACGCTCCTCTGAATCAAGTGGCACGTTCAGACCAAGGCGCTCACGAGTTGAGTAGTTGGAAATACCACCCTGTGGGTCGGCCTCGGTCACAAGCTCCTTGCGGCGCGTGTCTACAAGAAGTCGGATAAGGTCGGGGCGCATGTAATGGCCAGAGAAGTCAGCCAAAGCTTTGGTTAGGTGGCATTCGTTCAGATCGATCTATATTTATTAGTATGATGCTTCGAAATCGGCGCTGAGGTACTTACATCAACGAAAAGGAGGCCATCGAAGTCTTTGTCAGGTTTCGCGACGAGTGTACCATCCGGCTTGTAAATGCGAGCGTGGCCGTTGTATGTTGAAGGATCAGTCTCAGGCTCGACACCCTCGGGCGTAGTCTTTCTCAAGCCCTCCTTACTCAGCCTCTGGAATGGGGCCAAAGTCCATGTGCCCGTTTCGATAGCGTATGCAGGAGTGACAAGATCAGAAGCCGGCTCAGCGACATTCGTGGCTGGGTCCGGATACTTCAAAGTCTCCTTGCCAGGGTAAACCGGCCAAGCTGCAATATGGATCTGCTCTCCCTCCGAGACGTTGAGAGCCTTGAGGAAGGGGTTCATGTTCTCCCAGCAGTTGAGCTGACCAAGGCGGCCAAGCTCGGTCTGGGTGACGGACTTGAAAGTGTCACCGGCACCATCGCCGTAGACCAGCTTCTCAACGTGTGTGGGCTTGATCTTGCGACGGTGATTGATGACTTCACCGGTAGGATCGATCAGAGTCTGGGTGAGGTAGAGCGTGGCGTGGTCAATCTCGGAGAAGCCAAGTGAGACATAGCTATCGAAAATTAGTTATGAGCGCCTCGTCTCGTTTGAGACTTACATTTGGTTTTCACGAGCAGCGCGGCGGATGCGTCGAAACTCCTCGGAGTCAATGGGAAGGGAGTTCTCGCGGTACTTCTTCAGCATGGGGAGCGATTGTTGGTAATTGACCTTCCACATCCAGTAGGGGTATCCAGGGATCCAGACCTCAGGGAAGGCAATCAGCTTACAACCAGCTTCACCAGCCTCATTGATGAACGCGATGGTCTTCTGGATGCCAGCTTCGAGGTCGAACCAGCAGGGCTCGGAGGTGACAGCGGCGGCCTTGTACTTGGTGAGAGGCATTGTGACGAGGTTATTTACTTGACAGTCGAAGGTTGGATGCTGAGTGCAGTCTTGAGTATTGAATGCTGATGTTCTTGTTGCGATGAATTTCATGACAGTTGAGGCTGCATTTATAGTCCATGCTTAAAGCATCTGCCTTTTCCTTGCAATAGGCGCTACGAAAAGAAATCGGCAACAGGTTGTCGTTTGCTGCAGGCAATTTCCTTGCCACTTGTGTATTATGTCTCCTGATGCTCGCATCGTAGCCAAGACTGTCTTCAGCACGACAGTGCACACAAAAGCTGCAGGGATTCATAGTGCTCATGTGGAGACTGCATGCTTCCAATTGTGTAATGTGCTCGACTAGATCCCAAGACACGTAGGTAACCGGCGAACGGCATTGGTATCGGCAGAGCCGGCATTGACGGAGAATGGGCTATGACAACGGCAAGTTCTCGGCATCGTCGGCATCTCTGTGATACTCACAGATGCGAGCATCATGCGATCGTCGTATGTGCAATGCAAAATTCAAGATCGTGAATTGATGAGTGAAGATATATGCGTTTGCACAGTTGCGAAAGTACGCATTCTTTCAAATGAAATTCATGAGTCTACATCTTCAGTACGCGCTAAGGGCCAGAGATGTCACGACAAACAGATGTATCTCTTTGTACTGGCCCCAAACATGCGATTGTCACGGCTAAAGATCGTCGTTTTGAAGAATCGGACTTTGGCAATCCGGTCGTCGCAGGCATCACACTGTAGATTCCCACACTCACCAAACGTTCAAGCCGAGGATATTCGTACCCGAGGTTCCTGACTTCTGCGTAGAGTCTCTATCTGGCCATAGGAATCACTCGCCATATTTTCAACACCCAGACCATGTACAACGGGTCTCTTGCAATCGGGTGCCTTCCGGTATAGCTTTAACGAGCCAAGTCAGAATAGGCCCCTTTGTTCTTCCACTAGGCCTCAATTTGACTTATGCCACTGTCGACAAGAAAAACAGATCTCTACTTTCAATATCTAGCCATACATGCTGTCAATAATTCTTGCATTTTAATGAGCAAGTTCGAGAGGATGTAATAACGCTGATCTACTCCTATGGCGCACCCGCTTCCCACATGTCGATAGTTACGCCCGTCGTCCCATTTCTTGTCAGCACGCCCACCGCGACAACATCGTTCAACCAACTATATGTCCCACTCGTGCTAGTCTCAAATTTGCCTCTCAGCAAAGTCCTTCCGTCTG
Source organism: Didymella segeticola (assembly GCA_004522025.1). Lineage (NCBI taxonomy): Eukaryota > Fungi > Ascomycota > Dothideomycetes > Pleosporales > Didymellaceae > Didymella > Didymella segeticola. The sequence goes on along the minus strand of SDAV01000003.1, from coordinate 3,147,296 downwards.
ACTGCGTCGGTCCCTCAGTCTGCACGTAGATCCAAGTTCCGTCGTCAGTCTGAATATTGTATCGAGCGTCTGGACGAATCTTTCCATCTTTGTCGGTAAGTCGCCAGTCGGCTCCTAGGTTGAGGACCTTGCCTGGAGAATGTCAGAAGCGTGTCAGTTGAAGATGCATGTGTTGTGCTGTACCTTGCAGCTTCGGACCCTTGAATGTGCCACCTACAATGGGTATCACGATGCGCTCTTGTCCATTAGGTACTGGGCCCATAGAGAATCGTTCCCCGAGTTGCACCTCCATGTGGTAAAGCAATGTCAACTTCGGTGGCTGGGGTTCACTCAAATTTGAGGCCATGACGTAGGTTGTGGATAACTTGAGTGCGATGAGAGATGTGAAGAAGCGCATCGTGGAATCTGCAATCGAACGAAAGTCACGACACTAGTGCGCGGGCTAGGTATAAGCCATCCAAATAGTACCGAAGTTTGATCAACGTGGTCTCGAGCTCGCTGTGAATGTCGTCATCCAGCTCCGACGACCGTTGTGGATACCTACGTTTTGACGAGAGCTCCACAACCCCGCACTCCGAACATCGCACCTTTCCCACTCTGGTGTCTCCCCGACTATCCTACGACGGCGGAACTCCAGCCGTGCCAACAACAGCTTGGTAGATCGGCTTGTAGAGGTTGCAACGATAGTCCAACAGCCTTTGTGGCAGTACAGTCGCGCCTCCGCCTTTCACCCTTCCAACATCACCCAACACAGCCAGATTCCAGTCACCAGCCGTTGCGTTTCCATTGCCTCCATAGTAAATCCCATCCACGGCTGAATCGTAGGCTCCGGAGAGGATTGTTCCGGATTGACCTGTACCGACAGCATTCCAGCCTGGACCCGCTAGAGGGTTCTTCGCAAAGCGCGCCCATGCGCCCTGCATGAATGAAGAGAGTGCAAATTCCTGTGTTGTCGTGTTGGGCTTCGGATAAGTGCGGAAGACAAGGGGAATCTCAGAAGCGTGGTATGCGCCAAGTTGGGGATACGCCTGTGTGTTGGCAAAAGACGCGTTGAAATAGTAACGCCAGGTAGGTATGCCAATGGAAGCGGTAGCATTTGCCCACAGTGCTGCTGGCTGGGAGCATGTCAGTGAGAACGTGAATGGAAGAGTGAAGGCGCACCTACGCATTGAAATGTCACATCAGTTATGACTGCAGAGATAGCGTCGTAGCTATTATTAATTCCTTGGCTACCAATGGGGTACGCGGCTGCGATGGCTGGAATCAAAGCAGGAGCTGCGCCGAACGTGGTTTGTAGAAAGGCCGTGAGATTGGTTTGACCAACGGCAAAAACACTGTGATCATTAGCAAAGGGCGACGGAATTCGCATGAAGCAGCTCACCGTCCTTCTTGCGAGTTCGAGCCTGTCAGTACAGGAATGTGTGAGATGTTGCCGCTGAGTCTGCGCGCAGCCGGGTTACTGAAGAGTGTCACATTGTCCGCGACCGGATTAAAGATCAGTGAGTTGACCTCGACAATTCGCTTCACCTCAGTCGCGTTCGCAGCCCGCACGCAAGTCAAGTTGTTGCCATGACTGCCGGGACAGTTGAGCGAAGCTGTGAGATTGTTCCATGCTGGAACACTCGAACTTGGCGGTGCAGCCCTGTAGCTATATTGTCCACTTTGCAAGATTGCCGCACGAAAGGGGGGTCTGCTGTTCTTGGAGTAGCTCGTCAAGAGCGCGTCTACAGAAAACCCTCCAGCACTTTCACCAAAAATGGTGACCTTGGTTGGATCACCGCCAAAGGCATGTATATTGCGCTGGACCCAATCGAGAGCGAAGCGCTGATCAAGAAAGCCAAGATTCTGACCAGTCAGAGGTAATTCGGGAGATGCAGGAAAACCAAAAACTGGGAACGATCAGGACCTTAGTATTCGCGAACTATATCGATACTGACCGTTGGTCCTGTAATTCGTTGTAACAACGATAACATCTTCGTAATCGGCGAAGGCACTACCGTCATAGGTTGATAGACCTAGATCATGTTAGTCGTGCTAAAGCCTCTACCTTTACTGACATACCCGCAGTGCCAAATTGTAGAGAGCCTCCATAGATCCAAAACAACACAGCTCTTCCATTGCCTCCCGGCGAGCCAGACGGAGCGTACACGTTGAGATACAGGCAGTCCTCGGACTCTACTGGTGGTTGTCCACCAGGGTTGTTGAAGACGGCCTGAGCAAATTGCTGGCTCGCGAGAGGATCTGCTCCGAGTCAGTTGAGCTCCAAAACAGAACTGAGAGGTTGCTATCACATCTGAACTGTTGTATGCATGCGGGCTTCCATGCCGTGGCATTGAGAGGCTTGCTGAAAGCTGAGACATTGCGAGGTGGCGCAAACCTTTCTGGTGGCGATTGAGCAAATGGAATCCCCAGATACTGATTCACAGAGGGTCCCAGGCCATTTGGAAGAGCTGTTGCTTTACCGATGACAACCCCAGCATCAATTGTTGCGGATGGCGTAGGATTATAGCTCAGAGCTATGGCCAGCGCTGGAAAGACCAGGGAGAGTGGACCACAGTCAAATCGCATCTTGAAGATTGTTGGAAGTCTCGTGGTTCAATGATCTTGCTCTTCTATGTGTACGATGCCTAGACGATCGCGTTTGGCCAATCCGCACGCATTCAGCGAACCGAGGCCGCTGCTGCGGGACAGGTCGTGCCGTCAATACTTCTTCGACGCATGGCGCTCCCGCCTGGTACGGTACTCATACAAAAGACGAAGCGAATTGTCATACCGAGGCATGCCTGGCGGAGAACCCTGATGTTCCTGAAGCTAGCACGGCAAGGCTGTGCGCTAGATGCTGATGATCTTGGCCAGTTGCGCTTTGATGGCAAGTAGAAGCCCAGCGGCGCTCATGTCTGGTCTAGGAATACAGCTGTAGTGGGACAGTATTCTTGTGCGAAATGTCCTCATCCACTACTAAGGCTACTCTGAGAAGAGTTGCGTTGCTCGTCATGTAACAACAACGCTATGATGCCCGATGGAAGGGTGTGGGTCACGAGGAAAGTTCAAAAGGTAAGTGGAAGCGGGCCGAGGCAGGTCGTGTTTGCGGGGTACGACCACGCATCTCGTACAATTGATGTACCTTGTACCTTACGCATGACGCCATGGACTAACATGATGGCAATAGATGGAGAAGCTGCGACGCTTCCCGGCGTGGATGATAATGGCTACAGTTAAGCAGCTGCATGAAAATCTGCGCATAGCCACAGGATCACCTTGTGTTCAATCGTGATGGCACCTGTGAGCGAGAACGCTTCCCTTCTATGTGAACAGGAGGTCTTCCAGCCTGGTTCAAGAAAACTTCTCGAAATATATACGTGACGGAAGCAGCCCTAGGCATGCACGCAGGATAGTGTAATCCCTGGTCACGCAGATCGCCTTGTTTAAAAAGTCGTCGGCGAAGAACGAGATTTACGTGACCTTGTCCAGTGGCGTAGCTCGTACTCTGCTCGCGGCCAACTCTCACGCTTAGCTCCTTGCGCCTTGAGATGCCGTCTTACGCACCCCGTCGTTGAGAAGTTCGGCACCAGTCTACACTCTTATGAACACTTTTTTCACACCCTTCAGAGATGAAGAAAATGCCGAGCCTTCATCAAGCTGTAGACATACAATTGGGTGTTGTTGAGATTGAGAACCCCCGGATTGTCACGCGTTTGGTGGGGCCTCAACGTGAGCATGTGTTGGCAGTGGGCTCTCAAGACTCACCGCGAAAGTGAGGCGCTCAGTCCAAGTGTTTTGCGCTGCCAGAGCAAGATCCTTGGTGTAGAGGAAGCTTGCTTGGAAGCCATTATCCGCATCGACCTCCGTCCCCACAGCGCTTCTGCACAATCGCGACGTCTCTATCGGCCATCCGTTTGAATCCACTTCCATTTCTTCGATCTCGACGACTCGCTCGGCTACGATTCGATGTTGTTCGGGATCCCAGAGTCCTTCGCGAGGAAGGTTCTTACCAAGTAAGTTGATAGCTTCGCGACGTGTGGCGGGACAACGACACCGTATCGCAGTGTAAAACAGAGCGGGTATGACAGAGGTGTCGAACGTGAAATTGGCAGTAGGAGCAGGGTTGCTAAGCGGAAGAGATTCGACTATAGCAGTAGCGTGTCGTACAAGAGAGCGGTAGCAAGCGAGATGGGCGTCGTAGGACAGCTGAGTCTTGTCCATGATGCATGCGCATGCACTGAAGCTTGCGCAGTAGCCAAGTCTGAGGATACTGACGGATACAATGTCTGCTGACCCCGGTGCTTGTGAGCTCTCGAATTCGTCGAAGGCTCTGAGCCAAGCGTAGTGGCGATTCAAAATTTCATCTTGGCGTTTGTGATCAGATGCGGTGAATAGGAGTGATCGATACAACTTGACTGCCATATCGCCTGCAAGCATGAGCGCTGCATTTCGTAGGTCAAAAAATGAAGATCTAGCATCGGCGATGTCGGCAAAAGAATGTCCTGTGAAGTACTGAGGGCACGAGTCTAGGAAAACAAAGTCCTTTGCAAGGCTGGCCCCATAGGGAAGCGCCGATGCAAGAGCTTGGGTAAGGATTGGCACCAAGATTTGCTCGATCATGCTCGAGTCAGCGCTGACATGACTGCCTTTACCGGACTCACTTGCATTAGCAGCAGAAGCGACTAGCTTTTGTTGTCTTACTTCAGAGACAATACTCAACCCGCTTCTGATGTGTGTGAACGCAACATTTGCATCAGCCTGCAAGAACTCTATGCATGCGAACAGTAGAGACACCACCAAGGCAACCTCTGCTGAAAAATTTGGTTTGACCATGTGTTCGACAAGCAGTCTGATAGCCTTGTTGTAATTGATCCAGAATGGCCTGCGGTCATACTGCTTCTTGGCTAATGCAGATCGGCGAGCATGCTGTAGTGTTCCGCTTTGATGCTGGTTTAGATGACCTAAAGCTATCAGAGCACTGCGCACGGCGCGCTCGGCATGCGCCATCTGCAGTATCGTGCGTGACCAGAACTCAGTATCGAAACGTCCAGAGAGCTTCGGGCCTACGCAGTGGTAGTAAAACTCTAGGTAATGCATATCATCTCCAAAATCAGGAAGCGTCGCGAGTGCCCTGCTAGGCCAAGCAGATTGAATGTGTGCGTAAGTGAGAACTTGGTGGTTGTATGCAACCTGGTATTGCGCGTAGCCATCGCAAACGCGGCCTGTAGTTGCACATCTGATCCAGTCAGACGTCAGAAGAATTGACTTGCTACATAACGTACTTGAAGCAGTTTGGCCTCCCCTCGTCGCACTTCACACGTCGTATTCTGCATGTTTTGCAACCTGTTTTGACTTTTCTGTGTGGCTTACGAGAAGGCTTTCTCGGGTTCGAATTGTCAGTCGCTTGCATTTGACGAAGCTACAGATTGAGATTGGGAAGGGTGAACATAGAAGAAAAGAGAGTGCGAGCAACGGAGTTTGAGCGCGCTCCGAGGCCTGCATCACGCTAAAGATCGGTGGTCTTGGCGGGGTCCTTCCCGAGGCTGCTCCTCAATCCTTTCATGGCACCGAACATCAACATGAATCGCTGTGCACTTTCGTCAACTTCAAATCGCCACGCAAGTCAATTTAGAGGGTTGTGACGATATCTTATGGATCCCTCGATAGGACTGGAAAGCTCGAACGCTACTCACGAATTGAGCGACCTCCATACTTCCCCTCACCCAGCCTCAGCCTCGCAGGCAGGCAATCCAAGGAAAAGAAAGGTTCCTCCAATAGACCTTAACAATCGTGCGACATTTCCGCGCAAGCGGTCGGTAACGGCATGCCAATTGTGCCGCACTCGCAAAACGAAGTGCAATAATGGCAGGCCAATTTGCTCGAAGTGCTTGGAGCTCAATGCACAGTGCGTGTATGAGGAGGACGATCCAAGCCTGGCGAGTGCTGCACCGGCAAATCAGATTCTCGAGCGCCTCGAATATTTGATCAGTCTGGTAGAGCCGTCTTTGTGCAACCCCGGACGTGGTGAGAACGTCGACGACATCATTGGCGAAAATGTCCTCAGCAACCACACTAAGACTGCCCAGCATCCGAATGAACATCTACCAGACACCACGACTGGAAACCCTCGATGTTGCGTCACACCAGATGGTATTGAGGCCGAGACATCAAGACACGCTTATTTTGGCTCTGGTCAAGACGTTCTCGACTGGCCAGTTTTTGAAGGCCGGTACGACCGTCGCTGGATTGAAGCGTTGGTTTTTGACCCTACATTGCCTTGCGATGATCTTTCTGGTCCGTGCAACTCACCTAGAGTTATTGATGACACAATTAGAAATCTGTACAAGGATCCACGTCAAGCCTCGGGAGTGGGAGTTGGCGTCCGCGAGGACGATGTCCCGCACCTTGTTGAGACTTTTCTGTTGAATGTTCACGTCAAGAACCCAATCTTCGATCCTGAGTATCTCCGCAGTATGTCAAGAGATGTGACTGAGCACGGATTCGGTTGGCAAGCAAGCAGCTGCCTAGTGGTAAGTGGTTAACAAAGCCCTTTGAATGTCTTCTCCCAACTCACGCTCAAAGCTCCTCGTATGCGCTCTTGCCTCAATATCTTCAAGGTTCAATCATCAATCAATCTGGATGCAGGGCAGTAATACACTGCGTGCTGACACCAGCTTGTCTACCACCCCGGGGTACCAGACAGCAGAATCGTACTATACAGCAGCGTGCAAACGGATCGGCTTGTTGAAGAATACGTTGGTCGCGACAGAATGTCATTTTGTAGCGGGTGTGTACGAAATGTACTCGCTTCGGCCATTGCAGGCTGCGATCTCGTTCAATCGGGCATGCGTGGCTTTCCAAACGGTAAGCGTGTCAGGCAAAGTCAATCAGCGAGGCTAATGCTCTTGGTCAGCTTACATGGATGCGCTCAGAATATTATGCCACCGAAGACCAACTTGGGAAAGCTCGTGCAAGTCGACTGTACTGGTCTTGCCTGAAGTCAGAGCATGAGACATCCATTGAGATCAGATTCCCTTCTTCCGGCCTGACGAAACTGAATTACACCAGCCATTTTCCGGCACCGCCACTTGCAGTTGCAAGTACCTCCGAAGACTATTATCGTGTGCACAGCGATTTTAGTGAAGCCACCAGCCCGGCAAGGATTCATAATGAATTCGAAGAGGGTTGGTACTACTACTTGGCAGACATAGCGGCTCGCCGCATATTGCAGCGTGTGATCAGCTCGCTGTATAACGCTGGTGAGCCTGCATGGGTCGGTACCTCACTTCCCGGCTTATTGCAGACGGCGGAAGAGCTCGATCGACAATTGACGGAATGGCATCGCACGCTCCCCGAGCTCATATCTTTTCAGGATGAATCGCCGACAGACACTGAGCTTGCCTACCACCTGCAGGCCCGGTGTTTAGAGATCAAGGAGCGTATCTACCGCCCGTTCTTGTACCGCAGCATCCACAAACGAGCAGACGTTTCCGAGCAGCTGGCATTGGACCCGCTCGTGCAAGTACATGCGATGACATGCACAAAGCTGATACAACAGTGGGATATCCGTCACCGCCATCACGGCACTTGGTTTATGGTCAGGCAAAGCTTCACAGCAGCACTCTTGCTGCTGGCAGCACGAAGATCAGGCATTTCGATAAACAAGGAGGCTTGTGAGCGAAGCATTCAGCGCAGTCTCTCCACATTGCGATTCTGGGAGGCAGAGGCGCCAGATCTGAAGGCGTCCCGGCTGATCTTGGAGGACCTCAGCCGTCAACTCCCCATTCACAAAGGCACATAGGCAGATAGAGCATTCTAAAAACATCTATCTTCCAGACGATCAGCTCTGGAATCAAGACGCGCCTTAAATGCTCGTCCACCATGATATCGTGCGTTCTGGCACAGCGAAGAACAATGATACGCCCACACGCGAATCGATTTGTCGATGGGTGGAGGCCTGACTTGGAAGCATCGCGAGACGCGCACTTCCCCGAATAGCCCCGACCAATCATCGCCCGGCGCATAACCGAAGCCAGGATCGCTACGTCACCATCTCCTTGATCTTCTGATGTGTTCTGGTCTAGTCTTCGCCTTCCGTGTGTAGACTTGCAAAGGTCAGCGGCAGAGTCCATCGTGGTAGCAAGCATCGAATGCTTCATTGTTGACAAGTGGTGATGCAAAGCATATGCCAACATCTCTTGTGCAAAGTGGTGTCGGCTTGGCACAAAGCTTTCTGGTCGCACTGTGCACCGCCCCACGCGGAGCCTCCCCGAAACCTGTAACGGGGTCGCGGCGGGTTACCGAACTAAGGCGACGAGTTTGTCCCCGCGCATTACCGTCTTCTTGTCTCCCCGAACACACGCACCGCTTACTGGCGCAATGCACTCTGTCATTCGCGCGCTCGGCAAGCGCTTAACGGGCCGGACGAATGCACTGCAACCAGCTTGACAACTAGCTAGTGATGTTCACACAACGCTACCTTGAGGCTGAAGCTGGGGATTGAGTCCCACGGGGAGCTTTCCCCACATTCATGTAAGTACGGACCCCATGATGACATGATTCGTTCCCGCCGCACTTGCCTTCGTCTGAGGCCCACATATAAAAGCGTCGCCATGCCTTCATGCCTTGCTTTGCACACACAACGTCTGCGGATTTCTCGCAGTCATCGCTCTTACCGTTCTGGCTACGTTTCCCATTTCGATTCACATCTTTCAGTTCCTGCAAAATGGATAAAATCCACAAGCTCAATGTCGTGCATCGATATGAGAAGCGCAGTCTTCTCATTGCGTACGGACAATCCCCCAATGCACTCTGTGTATGGCTAACAAGTGTAGGATCAATTGCATCGCCGGTCTTTCAATCTTGTTCTTCGGTTACGACCAAGGTATGATGGGTGGTGTTAATACCGCGTACGACTACTACACCCTGATGGGCTTCGGTCACAAAGGGCCGGACGGTGAACCAGTCGTCGATAATGCCCTGCTACAAGGAGGCATTGTCTCAGTCTACTACCTTGGAACGCTGGTCGGATGCTTGATTGGCGGATCAATTGGTGACCGATTTGGACGCATCAAAACCATCTTCGTTGGCGCTGCAGTCGCGACCATTGGCGCGTGTCTGCAGTGCTCGGCCATGAATCATGAGTGGATGATCTGCGCGCGTCTGGTCAATGGTTGGGGCACAGGCATCCTCAATTCCATCATACCTGTATGGGCCACTGAAACTGCGGAACACACCTCGCGTGGTCAATTCATCGCCATCGAGTTCACGCTGAACATCTTTGGTGTTGTTATTGCCTATTGGCTCGAGTACGCCTGCTCCTTTTACGGGGATGGTACTTCTTCTTTCATCTGGCGCTTTCCCATCGCTTTTCAGATTCCCATGCTCTTAGCCCTCATGGCTGGTGTCCTGTTCTTCCCTGAGTCTCCAAGTACGTCTTCTCAAATAATTCGAGCGATTCTCAACTGATCATGAAATAGGATGGCTTATCAAAGTCGGCCGCGAGGCAGAGGGACGATATGTTCTCGCGCGACTCCGCGGTGACACGGGCGCGGATAAGAAGAAGGCTGAGGCAGAGTTTCAGGATATTGTCGCATCTTGCGAACTCGAGCGTTCTAATTTCCGCAAGCAAAGTTACTTCCATATGCTGTTTGGTATTGGATCCGGCAAGCTACACACCGGCAGACGAGTCCAGCTCGTCGTATGGCTCCAGATCATGCAAGAATGGGTCGGCATTGCTGGTGTGACGGTTTACGCCCCCACCATCTTCGGTATCGCTGGCATGAGCCCAGCAAAGCGACAATGGATCTCGGGTCTCAACAACGTCTTCTATATGTTTGCAACTCTTATTTGCGTCTTCACGCTCGACCGCATCGGCCGCCGCTGGACCCTTTATTGGGGCTCTGTTGGCCAGGGCATCGCGATGGCGCTTGCTGGCGGGTTCTCCTATATCGCTCAGCAGGCAACGGACTCCGGAGATACCAGCAAGGCGACCTCGTACGGAAACGCAGCGGTTTCGATGGTGTTTGTCTTCACATCCATCTTTGGAGCGACCTGGCTGACTGTACCGTGGCTTTATCCAGCGGAAATATTTCCGCTCGAAGTTCGCGCGAAGGGAAACGCTTGGGGTGTTGTTGGATGGTCGATTGGCAACGGCTGGTTGACATTGCTATGCCCCATTATGTTCGAGGCTATCGGCGAGAAGACACTGTACGTGTTTGCAGCCTGCAACGCAATTACCATCCCAATGGTGTGGGCACTGTACCCTGAGACCAATCAGCGTACTCTCGAGGAAATTGATCTACTGTTTGCTTCGGATAGCATCTGGAACTGGGAGGCAGAGAAGAACTTCAAGGTTCTGCGCGATCAGATCATTTACGAGCATGGCAATAACTCGAAGGACGATCTTGAGTCAGTGTCGCAGAGGAAAGGTAGCGTCGTCAGGGGCTTGAGTCTGCACGTAGAAGACAGTAAGTTGCAGAATGTTTGAGCGTTACTTTTCTTATATTTCACGCGCAGTACCGTTATTGTCTTACTACGATCAATAGAGGTTTGTTCTGCCATACAGCGTCCTGTATTCATCAGCCTTTTTTAGCCGATGTGGGACAGTCCCGTCAAATGATCTCTAGTGTTATTCAAATCTGAGCCACAGCAGATGAACAAATGCTCCACATCACTTACGGATGAATCGAGATCAAACACCGGGCACATGGTCTGTACGACTGACATGGTCGGAAAGCCTACAACCAGCGTTTCCGTGTTCTCGCTAGAATTTCATGGGCTAGGATCTGGGCTTTCTTGTTTTCGTCTTACTGCTGACGCAGTTGCCACATCTACCCGAATGACCTCCCGACTACACTATCTAGTACATATGAGGAGACAGCGAAAATGAGACAATCCTGTCATTGGGAACCCTCAACCGGAAAGCGATCAGACGTGCTTGCTAAGGATTCAGGCCCTCTAATATCCCAAGAATCTTCTCATCTTGAAATCTGCGGCCAAAAATTGAGATTCCAACAGGGGACCTGTGCTGAAGCTCAGCATCGTCTACGCACGACACGTCAGCAAGGATCGTAGCGGTATGGACTAGTCAACTTACAGTCAATCTGTACTTCGCTATCCATCTTGCTCAAGGGGCTAGACTTGGCTGGATATACGTCTACATCCCTGTCCGCAACTGTTAAGGGAGTAACCCCGACGCTACAATCGAGAACGTTGCCAAATGACGTGTAGCCAAATTACTTCAGCTTTCCTGGTATGGCCCCAGCATACGGATACGTTGGGGCAATCACTGCATCCACAGGACGTCCTGTGCCAGTCAGTTCTGTGGTGCTGTTCCAGTAGTCCAGGTATCTCTTCCGAAATCTCCAAATAGCGATATTCGTGTCTGCGATCTCTGTTGCGGTGGACTGCTTGGCGACGTTTGGACCGAATATTTGCGCAACAGATTGTGCCATAGGTTCACCACTCGATGCTAGGTTGTTGAACACGTCTTCCGACCCATCAAAGCGCCATGTAGCTAGCTGCGAGTGTTAGTGATGGTGAAACAACGGCGTTACTGAAGCTTACCGAGAGTTGACTTGCTTCGTTATGGATAGGGGGGTTCCAGGTCACCACTCTGTGACCAAGTTTCTCAATCCGTTCCACCAAAATGGCCAGTCCGCGCGAGATGGGAGGCTGCGGTGAAACCACTCCATCGTGTCTCATGATACCAGATACCAGTTCTCTGCCCCCCTTCGTAGCCTGAAGTGAATCCTCGTAAGTCTCATCTCGCCATGGGGTTTCGATCACACGTGAATCTGACAGCCAGGGTTCAGTTCGCAAGATAGACCCCATGAGCAAGGTCAATCCCGTAGCAGAAGAAGACAGAGGCTCCCAGCTGAAAGGAATCGTATCTTGACCTTCCATGATTCGATTGACACCCTCTATGGGCAAACGGCGATAACTCGGCTTCAGGCCAAAGAGCCCGCTGAGTGCAGCAGGGTGTCTGATCGAGCCGCCTATGTCCGATCCGAGACCGACGACACTACCACGGAGGGCGAGGAGCGATCCCTCGCCGCCAGAGCTCCCGCAAGCCGAAAGCAGTCTATTGAACGTATTTGTCGTATAGCCAATGATGTTGTTTTCCGTTTCGGCAGCAAAAGAGGCTTGGGGAACAGCTGTCTTGCAGTAGAGAGTGGCGCCGAGAGATCGAAGTATTCGGGCAAGATCTGCGTCTACTTGCGCTGGTTTACCAATGAGCCCGACGAATCCATTGGTTGAATCGATTCCTTTGACGTTAACAGAGTCTTTCAGGCTCACAAATAAGCCATGCAATGGACCGATCGGCTTTCCATTATTTTTCATGAGATCGCCTAGCTCCTGGGTGTGTGCTATTCCCTCCTCAAAGAAGATCTCGTGAAGACAATTTGTCAGCTGACGCGCCAAGGCTGCTCTGTGACTGAATGCAGTCGTCACGGCAACTGCAGTCCATTTACCGGATGCTATATTCTTGACTATCTCATCTGGAGTCGACTCGGTGATTGCGATTTTTTGCTGAGAAAAGTATTGTCGAATATAATCACCAGTAACATCCTTCTGAACATTTGGTGGTATGGTGGATTCGAAACGCCATCCTAGATGAATGGCAGAGATCAGAGAGTCGCGTTTTTTTGCGCCTTCGCCTGCCAGGAAGTCATTGAACAGTAAAAACAAATCTCTTGAGCAACGTCTGGATGTAGGAAACACTGACAGTCCAAGCCTACCTTTTGCCGATGTCAATCATGTCTCGTTTTTCACGATCGAGAGACGATGCTTATCAGTAAGCTGACTGCATTGCACTAAGGAACAGTCTTTATCTGACCCCTAGAGGCTTAGTGAAATATCATACAGAGGGGTTAAGCAATGATCGGTAGGTCGTGTTAGGTCGAAGAGGCAGGTCGCAGCATCAGCTGAATCTATAAGAGTAATCCTCCTGCAGCCTCTAGAATGGATGCACACCACATGAGCAGATCCATTGGACACCATTGGTTGTGTTACTGCAGCATTGGCACGCCCTTCTGTCTTCGCGATTGACCAATAAATTATGGCCTGGGTTTTGCGGCGAAGGCTTACGTAGACATGAAGAACATCGCTAATCTCGTTCAGATTGCGCAAGAACGCTCCCATAATTCCATAAGGATATGATGTGCACAGGAAGGGTCTAGGGCACTGAGACGTTCCACACAGGCGAAGTGTTGTCGAGCCTGCCGCTACTAGTGTATATACGCTTCATGTGTATTCGTGGACAGAGCTTAAGATGTTGTCGTCATCGTCAATCTATAGTTAGAAGGGTGACTGTCAGCCATAGGCTCCAGCGTGGTTGCCTGCTTTACGTTGATGCTACCCGTACATCAACTTCTCATGTCGCATCCAGTGGTTAAGTAGTGTTCCAACCTCTTTCAATTCGATTTGTCCGCTCGCTACAAGATACACGGGATCTGTCAATATAGTGCTTCCCCTCAGGTAGACCTGGATTCGGAGATCTTCAGTTGAAACCAAGGCTTGCTCCATTGATGTGTGTAGTAGGGTGATACGAGCGCTGGTCATTGCTCTCTTTTCTGATGATTGGATTTGCGCAACACCTAGAGCAGCTCGTTCGTGGGCAATATTTCCAAGCTGTGTAGACTATAGCCGCTGAAGGCTGCAGAATAATTCAAGAATTTTGGGGCTTTCGAGGTCACGACTCTGAGCTCTGCTTCTTCTGCTATAACATGTCGTGGAAACAATGGAAACGGAGGCTGAAGATGTTAGCATGTTCAAATAAAACATACTCTCGCTTTGTTCTGGAAAATTATCTCTAAGAACAATGCTCATTGTCAAGCGAACACAACAGAACGCCGTATCAGAATTGCTTGACAAACAGACTCTCAAACACGGAAGACGGAACGATGAGCGAAGGATGAGTCATGATAGCGAAAGGGGAAGTTTGAAAGACTCAAGAACGCTAGACCTTTTAAGAACAGGTTTCTAAGATGGAATTACAGCAATTTCGCGTCTGGAGGAGGCCTGAGTTAGATCATTTCTCATTTCCTATACTCGAAGACCGCAGCAGCCAGGTCCAGAAAGAATGATCATCTGAGCAGGTCCAATGGTCAAGATCCATCATAAGAGCACTAGAAAAATCCTCCACCAATCTCTTCCTGCACAACGCATGTGAACTTTGGCAAGATATGAGATGGAAGCGACTCAGAGGTCGTTCGCCTTCGGTGCACCCGTTATAAGCTTGAAGCCACCGGGCTGAAGATACTGAAAGACCTGCGCCGGGTCATACTTTTTCGATACACTAATCAGTCGCTTCTTGTTGACTGAACCATAGCTGCCAATAGGATCCTGGTACTCTGAAGCATAGTTGAGGTAGATAAAGTCATTGTCCAGGCCCCGTCTTTGAGCTTCTACCTTCACAGCGTTGATAACATTGGAGATGACTTTGAGGAACTTCGACTCGTCTTCCGCTTTCGTCCATGCGGAGTTGAAGTTAAGGATGAAGTAGGGGCCAGCTTCAGGATCGAGTCCCAGGGCATTCCCTCCCCTCTTTTTCATCGCTCGCAACGCACCTTTGGTGAGTGGCTGGATCGCCATAACCTGGAGGATTTGCTCGACCTGTGCGATTGTAGATACTTGAGCGAAAAACGTTTCGACAATAAAGTCTAATAAACCCCTGTCCATCTTCAAGCTGATTCCCCAAAAGGTTTCAAATGATCCAGTTGGGGGACTGCCTTCGCTGAGCTGATTTGCCATTCCGGACATAGTTCGGAAACCGGTCGTATCGGATCCGTTGACCGGAGTAGCTTTATTCCAATCATTGAAGACTGCAGCATCGGCTACGGGCTTCGCATAATTGAGAGTGCCAACCATGAGCTTTCCGATCCCAGGAGAAGGTGCTACAACCTGTAAGATGTCAGTTCCAAATATCTTGTTGTCAAGTCGACGTACTCACGACGAACTCAGCTGCATCCAAGTCCTTGTCTGATTCTGTGACGGCGAAGTTAAAGATCGCATCCAAGACCCCAGAGAAAGAGCCCTCCAAATAATATCTTGAACCTCCCCACATCTGACCAAGAGGGAAAGCGGCAAGCTTGAGATTCGTGACGATTCCAAAATTATTGCCACCTCCTTTTAGCGCCCAGTACAGATCTGGGTAAGCTTTGGCTGTAACGTTGATGGCGCGACCAGAGGCGGTTACAAGCTCAAAACTCTCCACGTTGTCACAGGCCCAACCACGTCTATTAGCAAAGTGAGATATACCTCCTCCGAGTGTGAGACCAGAGACCCCAACTGACGCCACCTGCGCAGATATCAGCAAGGATCATCAAGGTGTGTGGGTAGAAATGTACTCTTCCGCCTACTACACTCAGACCATGCTTTTCGACAGCGGCGTAAACCTCGATCCACTTAAGACCTGGGCCCGTATCGACTGTCTTCTTATCAGCAGATACCAATACCTGCTTGAAATTCTCCAATGAAATGGTGATTCCAGATTCAATGCTCGACGCTCCAGCCCATGCGGCATGACCACCGCCTTTTACAGCAAATGGGCACTGGTAGAGTCGTGAGATCAGCACCACTGTAGAGACATCTCGTGTCTTCTTAGGCATGAAGACACACGCTGGGTCGAGTGCGCCTTGTTGACCAGACCAGTAACCTGCAGTAAAGACATCGTACGCGGCTGAATTTTGAGCCAGAACCTGATCGCTTCCAAAGACAAGATGCAAGGACGCGCACTAGAACACGTATGAGTAAACTGACTCTGCAAATTGTTCGAGTGAGTGACTGACTGCAAGCGTACATGAGGACGAAAACGGGCGTTCATTCGGGGCGGTGAAATCGGGCGCAGGCGGAAGCCTGGAGACGGAAACGCCAATGTGCTCGAGAGCATCAGTGACGCTAAAGTTTTTCGGCTCAAAACCAGCGTCGCTTGTCTGCACTGTTGCGTGTGCGCTTGAGAGAGCTGACAAGATGAGATATGTGGTCCTCATTATCATTGTTTTCTATCGGTAAGGGAGGTAGAGAGGCAGCTTGCTCGTTCTGTGTGAGGGGCAAGTGTAGATCGGCCATAAGCACCTGCCTCTCTGACAAGTCATGAGTGGCATGTTTCTCCTCTTGCATTACGGTCGGTACAACCTTGCACCTGGGTCTGCGGGGGAGATTCCAGCCAATCACAGGCGGCTCGCTTGCTGCCGTTCTCATGCACCGCGATAATCTTAACACTACCTATTGCTTGGGGCTGCTTGCTTGGGGCTGCTGGCAATAGAAGGACATTATATGCGCACATCTACAAATGAAGTCAGAACATTTCGTTTTCCTTAGTTAGCCTTACACACACTAGCCAAGCTTTCAGACATCAAATTTACTTAAATGTTCTCGTAAAATAATTTGCATAGATAAACACTGGAGAGTCTTCATTCGGCTCTTTTGAGAATAACAAAACGTATACTGACTTGTCATGGAGCGTTCATGCTTGGACGAAGCACCCACACGGCTGAAAGTTCGTCAAAATCTTTCCTCGACTTTGAACGGCTTAAGCACGTTGTCTCGAATCACTCCTCAGTCTTGCTATTGGACATTGGCGACACCTTAGCGGTGATCTTATTTGACGCTGCACTCCGAGTCCTATCCCTTGTCTGCAATGAAGCACGTCAAACCTCATTTCCCTCTCTGAGAAAGTCATCCAACACAGAAGCGTATAAACCACTTTTGTCGCGTTCGGTGTCATCTCCATCATAGCAACAGTATTGATTAGCTAGGTTACCTCTCCGACGAGCGAAGGCTGCAGGGGATTAGCTCGTATGGCGGCCTACACTTTGGCTTGGTGTTGTAAAGGTGTTTGATGCGTCTGTGGGCACCTTCGACGAATTCACAACCCCCTAGGTAGTAGTAATGCTATGTTTCGATGCATCACTAGGGCTGGGACCTACGTACCCGAGCCGCCGAGGACTTTCTAGCTCGCTTTCAGGTGTTATCCCAGTCAAGCCGAGATTTCTGCATTATCCATGCGTATCTGCCTATGAAGAGGCATCATTCTGTCTATCCTTCGCGATGTGGCGCGGTCATCCCAGTTCTGCAACCTACCAATTCCGCATGCACACTATTCTTCCCGCCCGTAGCCTAGCCATATCTATGGACTCCTGGATCTACTTCACATGTGCATGTAAATGCCAGAAGTTCTCACCATACCGCTCTGCGGACAGAGCTAGCGACAACCCATATCTAGAAAACATAATGTGGCATATCCAGTTTAAGACAACTCTTGTTGTATCAGTTCGCATCTCCACAGAAATTTGACGAGAAGTACCGCTCCCTCACCTGTCTCAGTATGTCATCCCCTGCAAACACATCAGACTGCACTGAATTTGTTGACAGTCCTCACGTGTTTTAGTAACATTACGCCCAAGCTCTGTCATTCAGCATGAATTTGGACGAATGGGCGGCGTAGAATGAGATGACACGAAGCTCACGGCGATCATTACTCGGGGCCAGTTTGAAGGATTCGAGATTACCATCTTGGTCCTGGCTGCTGTTCTCTTCATTGGAACACTGCTGTTCGATTGGCTCAGCACAAGCCCTATAAAATGCATAGTTTCATGTGCTATTCAGTATTCGTATGTCATATCAATCAATCTACCGTGGAAAGAGTGATTATACCTTCTGGTGCGCCAAAGGTGCAGAAAGAGGGGAAATCCTCATGCATACTGAGCTGAATATAATGCCCAAGAACCAGGAAAACAGGTGCCCGGAAGTACTGCATCATACATGTAGTACATGATGCTGTCAGGACCTACCGATGGACCACAGCAGCCCACGCGTTGCTTTATACTCCGCTCACTCTGGTCAAGCTCTCATTTCTTGCCATGTATGATAGGTTGCTGGGCTGTATGCTGTTGAAGCACATTGTTCTTTGATGGAGTATACTGTCAATCTGTGTACTCGTGCCTCACGCAAGCTTCGTCAGAGCACTGCTTCTGCTGACCCTCTTCAAGTCTTTATTTCGCAGCTTGATGACCAAACTTCTTTGGTGTGACGATCACAAGGCCAAATACGACAGGATATATGTACATAGTCAGATAAACAAAAGCGGGAACATTTCAGGTTATGGTTCACATATGCTGTCGATGTTATGCCTGATGTCGCGGGCGTTCAGTTGCCCAGAGCGCCGAATCTCGGTGTTTCTTTGCTATTGGCACTGTCTACGAGCGTTGTCGTGGTCGACGTCCCAATTCCACAACCGGTGCAGTATGTGACTGTAACGTCAGGTTGCAACACCGCGACATCGCCATTCTTTTATACGCCGCCGCTTACTGGGCCTACGGTGACAGTTACAGCCTTCATCAGTGATGCTGCGGACCCCGCAGTATGCACCCCAACTAGTGCCCACACGACTATCATCACGTATACAAGAACCAATGCGCCAAGTACGGCACCTGTTGTTACGGCCTCTGGTACTGGTACAGGAACTGTCCTTGTCACGAGGCTATCCCTGGAAACCCTGGAAGTGCTACTGTTGGAGGAAATGGTGTTGTGGGCTCCATCAACAACGTCTACGGAGGCGGGTCAGGTGCAGGAGGCGGTGGCTACTTCGGAGGTGGTAGCGGAGGCTCAGGACGATATCGAAACGCCAATTCGTACTATCAACTATCAGGAGGTGGTGGCGGAGGTGGAAATTTCGAGAGCGCTGCCGTAACAAACGGTGCTTTGGGCGTTGCCTCCGCTGCAGGGCCTGGCACCGTTGTTCTTACGTTTACTTAGGCAGCCTTTGGCGAAGATACGTGGCATGTCCACATAAGCTCGCGGCCGTGGGCCCTTTAATGTAGTGTTCTCTGCGAGTCAGAATGAATTCCATCTGCGTGAGCCTTTCGGTGAGCTTTGATCATTGTAGATGCAACTTTGTTCAATCATTGTCCCTCTTCTCGAATGTGTACAGTACCTAGTCGACGTTAACTTCGGATCTCGGCAAAAACGCCGATTACGTCAACCCCTCTTTCCGTGTCGGCTGTTCACCACGCTTATCCATCAACAACAAAACGGCACAATTCCCCTTCGCTTCATCGCGGCATCTTTCCTCCGATGCGGGGAGAATCTCCGCTACATGTGGGCCGCTAGTACTATTGTAGACTCGTCTACGACCCATCACGACAAACACAGAACCGCCACCTTCCTCGTGCACCTCATTCAGCATGGGCGCGATCGGCCTCCAAGAGTTTTTTACATTTCTTTGCGTATGAGAGACATGTCCAAAGTCTTGACTGTCCCCACAGCCAATTTGTCCGTTGCCCGCGGTGTCACCTACCTACGCAAAAATGAGCTATGCCGCCAAGCTTGGTTGTTGTACAAGTTGGAGGACTATGCATAGTACTTCGTGCAAAGTTCCAGTTCAAGCAGTAACCCGACCATGACAGCCGCATTTCTGCTCAGCGCTGCCTTTGCGGCGGCGGCCCTGGCAAGGACAGTTCGCTCACCGACGCCGCCGATGGGATGGAACTCGTACAATAGCTACAGCTGCTCTCCATCCGAAGAGAAAATTAAACACAGCACAGATGGTCTAATCGCCTTGGGCCTCGACAAGCTCGGTTACAACTTCATCACTGTGGACTGCGGCTGGCCGTCCCGCGACCGCAGCCCAGAAGGCAAGCTGCAGTGGAATGAGACGCTGTTTCCCTCAGGCGGCAAGGCTCTGGGCGACTACATCCACAATCTAGGACTTGACTTTGGCCTATACTCAGGTGCCGGTTTTCTGCAGTGCGGCAGTACCGACCTGCCAGCCAGTCTGGGTTACGAGCAGCTTGATGCCGAGAGCTTTGCAGAATGGGGTGGTGATAGTCTGAAGTATGTATGAGACCCAGTTTCAAGATTGATCGACTTACACAACTCAAGATATGATAACTGTTATTCGACTTCAAACACTAGCATGGTCGACTCTTCCTCAACTGAGTCGCAGTCGCCAGCACGCTTTCAGCACATGGCCGAGGAACTCCAAGCTGTAGACCGAGATATCCAGTACTTCGTCTGTCAATGGGGTATCGGCGTCGACACTGGAGAGTGGGCTTCTAAGATTGGTAATTCCTGGAGGATAAGCAACGACATTTATAATGCATGGCGCAGCATCTGGCGTATTACGAATCAAGTCGTACCTTACTACAGGCACACGACTGTTGGCGCCTTTGCAGACATGGACATGCTCATTGTCGGTCTCAATGCCCTCTCTGAAGAGGAAGAGCGCTTCCATTTCGGCATGTGGGCCATCAATAAATCACCCTTGATCATTGGCGCCGCGGTTGATCCGGACAAGCTCAACAAGCACTCCTTGGACATCATGTCGAACAAAGAAGTCATTGCGCTCAATCAGGATCCTCTCGCCAAGCAGGCCCAGCTCGTCCGCCGCTACACCGAGGAGGAGTACGATATTTGGCTGGGGGAATTGTCTGGTTCCCGTCATATTCTCGGTATCGCAAACTGGAAGAACGACTCGCAGAGCATCGAAGTTGATCTTGCATCGATTGGCATCGATTCTGCACAAGTACGCGATATTTGGGCAGCGCAAGACCTTGGCATGGTTGAAGGCACGCAAAAGCTTGATCTGGCTGGCCACGAGCTCCGCCTCTGGCTCATATCTGACGCGACCATCGCTGCCCCACTCAGCTCTACCGGATACCATTCGGCTTCAAATGCCACTCTCGCTGGATCCGCGAAGGTAGCCTCGTGCTCTTCCGCCACCTGTCTACCTATCGGATCTAAAGTCGGTAACATTGCCCTTGGCTCCGGTATCACCTTCAGTGGCATTTCTGCGTCGTCGTCTGGCAAGAAGACAGTTGCGGTAGACTTCGTGAACTACGAATACGCTTTCACTACAGCTTGGGAATGGGGTGACAACGCCAGAAACGCAACCATCGCAGTCAATGGAGGTGAAGCTAAGCGATGGGCTTTCCCGCTCTCTGGTGGTGACTGGGAGGAAAGCGGGCGCCTCATTATCGAGGCTGATGGGTTTATAGAAGGTGCAAACAACACCATCGTGGTTGGTGGGTTCGGAAACGAGTCGAGCTGGGCACCTGACTTTGTGGGGCTTGAAGTTCTTGAGTAAGGCATAATCCCAATTTGGCGGCATTTGGAGGACTCCTAGATTATCTCTCCAGTGAATGAACATGTTTGCTCTCACATGCTTGCTAGCGATCGGCCACAATTCGTCACGCGTAACACATTGTCCGACTTCTTCTTTCACTTCCCACAGTCTTCGCCTTTAGCGCACACTGGCCACGACAGTGGCAAGGCGCGTCTCGCAAAAATTTCATGACTGCAAAGACAGGTCGCGGAGCCGCACCTCTGTGTCAATGCCATGCCAAATATGGTAAATTACTTAAATTCTGATGGAACCATGAGTTACTTCACATCAGCTCTAGCTCTTGTGGGAGATGGTACTGCCTCCGCCCTCGCGAACTTCGCGCAGTACCTTGCTTTCACCTCAGCTCCGCACAGATCATTCTTCACCATGAATATTGTGATAACCTTCGAATACCCGCAGAGCCCACCCACAATGGACTGGGCTTGGCGGAAGTTCACAGCACCGGCGCACACTTCCAGCCACTCGATTTTGCCTACACCTCGCTTCGTCCAGCTTTCAGCTTGCTTCAACCCTTCGCAAACCCAAATGTTTGCTGCAATCACCCACTTCTTGTGACCTGTTGTAAAGCGCCTTGTCCAGTCTCTCCCAGAACCATGTCTACGACCACTCCCCACGCAATCGCACGTAAACGCACTATGAGCGCGCATGCCCAGGTGTTGAGCGCTGGCGCTATTGACAGCTCACCAGTCTATCCAACGCCTATCAAGCACGAGTCTCGCTCATCACCAGTGGGCCCGCACTCGTCTTCAAAGATTTCGACGGCTACGCGCAGTAGTGTCGCTGATGAAGCTTACGGCATCTACAACATTGTACCAACGCGCAAGTGGATCACGTCTAGACTTGAGATCAACAGGCTGACTCTTCGCAGCGGACCCGGTTCCAGATACAAGCAGTGAAGCCGCTTCCTCGCCTTCTCGTTCGCCACGTCTCAAGCTACACCTGACGCCTCGCCAAGCAGAGACAGCCTCTCCATCAGGTCTTGGTAAGGACGCCGACCTTCGATCGTCACCTCCAAGCTCATCTAGCTCTGGATTGAAGCTAAAGCTGCGCGGCATTCGATCGGCATTCATAGAGTTACCTGGCGTTTCTGATAGCTCCTCTATCCAGTCTGACGCTACCTCGACCGGCAAAGGAACGTCTTTTGACGCATTGATCGAAGACGACTTTGACACAGATTCTGAGATCGACATCATGCCTCCCGGCAGGAAGATCATCACTTCTACCGTGGAAAGACATGCTGTGCGCACCACCTCGCGAAGGGCAAAGAAGCTGAAGGTCGTGCATGACGATAGCGAATACGAAGAAGACACCCTGTTTGACGCCGGAGACGAGGACAGCTCGCCCACAGCTTTTTCTGACAGCAAACTCGTCCTCTCAAGCAACATACTCAAGCGCTCCGAGCGAATACTCGACCCCACCAACCCTGACCACGCAGCGCTTATCGCCAATGCTATCACGGCTGGACCAGAGTATTACGATAGCGACGTCGACGAGCTGCCAGGCAATGTTAAAGAGACAAACAAACCGCATCTCTTCCGTAACGTAAAGTGGGGCTCCCTCGCAACCGACTACTCAAACCAAGCAGACTTCACCACCGAGCCTGAATTGTGCGTTACACTCTCCTTTCCTCCAAGAGCTCACACTGACATATAGCAGCACACAGTTTGTCCCAGGCCGCTTTGAGCGCCTCCCCGACGGTACTGCAGCAGACCAAAAGCACAAACTCATCATCAAGCTCACCGACAAGCACTACCGCCAGCGCATCTTCCTCAACCCGCCGCCGCGCGACTGGAATAACCAAGAGGCTATCACGGCACTCAACAAGCGCACTGTGCAACAGATCCGTCGCAACACGAGCGTGCGGTTCAGGGAGGTGGTTGAGCCGTATGTCAAGGCAGAAAGGGAGTGGATCCTCGCTCACTTAACTGATGGCAAGCCATCGAATGGGTGGAAGAAGTTTGTTGACGCATTCAACCGGGAGTTCGAGGGGAAGTTGCTCGCGGGCTGCAAGGTGGCGAGGCCAGAGAGGAGTCATTCCAGCTTGACGAAGGAAGTTGAGCGCTTTGGGGCTATGTACGCGAAGGGTGTCGTACCTAAGACGGTATCGCAGGGAATGGGCGTGAGGAAAGCAAAGAAGTAAGGTGATACGATTGGACAGTTGATGTTTGAGATCTGGATACTAGACAAAGGTGTCTGGATACATGTAAGCAGCTGGACTGACTTACTCGGATGCGCACACAACGATGGCTAGGAAATTCTTTTCAGCTTCAGCCAGCAAGTTTGTGTCCAAACACAACTGCGGATTAGATTCACTAGCCTCTGCAGTAGCGCTACAAAATGCACCCATGATACTGCACAGAAAATACGTAAAACCCATCGTTGCCGCCCCCCTCAAGTACCGCGTTCTGCAGCAGGTCGTTTCAAGATGCGTTGCTGTACGGTCAGAGAATAGCCTGGTATTAGCCTAATAGGCCTTGGGCGGAGCTACATGGGATGGTGACCTGATCGGTGATTTCGCCGCACCTGCTGCACTCGGGAAGATTGTCTGCAGTACTAGTCCTTTGTCAGCTATGTGCCTTGGAAAGCAATTCTGACTTAATCTATTAAGCAGCAATGCTGCAGTCTTGGTCTGCGCAAACGGAGAGGGAATGCGTCTCCAAACAGCGCACCCACACGATGAAGCATGTGAACAGGGAGCGCACCAGGTTGTTAACGGCAAATGAGAAGTCTCTGTCTCACAGTCATGGAGGAAAGAGCAGTGAGCTGCTCGGGCAGATTTTACAGATGCAGCTCAGTGAAAGAGCTAGCAGAGATGCGTGTAGCCTGGGAAAGTGGGTGGAGATCGAGGCAAGCTGATACATATCTGCACGTCTCAACAGCTTTGCGAAACAACACTCTTTGCTCGCTCGTCGTGCACGTGTTACATAATTTCAGCCCAACTGCTCGCCGAATTCATCTCAGTGACGGATCAAATTCAACGTAGACAAGGTAGAGGGGCTTAGATGTGGGGAGACAGCAAACGACAACCGAGAAACGAAATACGACAACCGAGTTTCAAATTCACATATCTACATCCGCGTTTAAGCTCGAATCAACGACAGTCAGATTCACCAGTCTAGCTTCTTTGAGGCATAGGAAACTCCACACGCTCACATCCCTCTCTGTTCATTGTTCACATTGTCCATCGGTGTCAGAAAGGAGAGGAGAACATTGTCATGGCTGTACCTTCCACATGCATCCCCCCTTCCCTACCATGACTCAGTTTCCACATGAAAATCACTATTAAAACGTCCCACATTATAGTCCTCCATGTTCGAGTAGCTGGACATGCATTCCTCCGCCCCACTCTTTAGTACCAAGATCGGCAGACGCTTATTCCAGGCGTCGTGGCTTTCATGAAACGAGTCATTGCTGCATGTAGAGCTGCAGATTTAATCTTGGTAGCTGATTTCCTGCGAGAGCGCTTCACAGCGGAATATCAAGGGGGCCTGTCGCTTGCTTACATGCGCATGCAAAGGAGCAGCTACGTCTCGGTATCGTTAGGCAAACATGTGTACATGCACATCAAGAGTGTCTTCTTCCACACGATTATTGTCAATACGCCTACTGATAGTAATACACAACGCCGTCAAAAATTCTCCGTGCTGTCCTGCTCACACTGCACCGCTTGACTATCGCCCAGCTATGCGAAGATGCGGCTACAACACCTACATCAATGCTTCCGCTAGCATGAAAGATCTTGACTGTTCTCTCGCTTGCTTGCAGATAATCAGAGGGCGGCGTCGAAGCAGAGCTAGTACTGTCTTGCGAAGCTTCACTCGCAGGACTGCGTTCTCGGCGTGGGCTACTTGCGCTGCTTGGTGGTGTGGGCGGGCGCTCGGTTGTGCTGAGCTCGGCTTTGAAAGCGTTTTGTAGCTTTTCTACAGCGAGTGTTGATTGGGTTTCTGATGCGATGCTGTGCGCTACTGTGCCCTCGATGCACACCGCTGCCGCCGCGCATGCGGCGCCGGTCAGCTGCAAGCTAGGATGTGGCTTGCCCATGCTAAAGGCTAAGATTGAAATACTCTGGCCATCGTTGTCGCTTGGATCCGAGTCAGTGGGTGCAGGTGCAGATGACACTAGTGCGAGCTTTGGTGTCCCGCGAACCTTCCCGGCGGCGTCGGTGCTACGTGCTAGCCCCATTTCAACAGCACCAACGCGACGAATAGATTCCATGTGTTCCAGAAACCCAGTCGAGTCTCTTCTAGCGCTCTGTAGATAGGCAGGTAGGGTTGAGGCGTCGACGAGAACGAATGGATTTGCTGCGTCGATCAGCGTGGCCATCACAGAGAAGCATGTGCCACTCCGCTCTCTGACAGTGAGGGTGTCGTTCCTATGGCCAGTGGGAAACAGTTTGCCAGTCATACTGCCGGCTGGATCGACAAAAGCGACCTTGATCTCGCTGCCTGTACCTTTGACGCCTGGAATGACATAGTCTCCGTCTTCAACCGGAAATCCGTTGTCATCGACTTGTACGGTGTCAATGATGACTCGCGATGTGTTTGTGTTGAATATGCGGACATGAACCTTGACGAAAGGGTCAGTCAGAAGTTTCAAAGCTTGGGAAAACCAACTCACACTTCGCTCGCTAGGTGGAACACTGGCGAGGCCTTCCTGTACAGCAAACAGTCCAACGCCAGCGCACATGTTCCCGCAATTACCGCTGAAGTCGACCGCCTCTTGCCCAACAGCGACCTGAACGAATGTGTAATCAACATCAATTCCAGGCTTGGACGAGGGCGAAACCACGGCGACTTTGGACGTCGTAGATGTAGCACCACCGATCCCGTCAATCTGTCTTACATCTGAGTTTTGCGACCCCATAGCTGCGAGGAGTGGGCTAGCCCATAACGACTCAGACGCTGGGAGCTGATGGCGATGGATAAAGAGCCCTTTCGAAGTACCTGCTCGCATCAACGCGGCCGGGAGACTGCATCGAGCCCTTTTGTTCCTGCGGGCAGGGTCTGCGATGAGCTCGGAAGCAATTCGTTGAGATGGAGGCGTTAAGGACATGTCGATAATTGACTGCTTGACAGGCTGGGTACGCAAAGCTCGAGCAAGTGAACGAAGCATCTATAGGTCTTGCTGGTTGAGGTGAGATCAAGGTTGGAACTAGACGGCCCACATAAGTCGTGTCCATGGTCGCAATATAGACAAGGAAGGTATAGAGAAGGTCAAACGGCTACTGACAGCCTTACCAGAGGAACGAGCCTCGGCGACTCGGCCGCGCTCCGCGCTGTGGGGTCTTGTCGTGAAGAACTGCTCCCGCCCTACGAACCATCCGCGGATAGAGGAGAATGGAGCTAGCCGAAGTTTAGCCGCGGAACAGGTCTTTCTCGGATGCCTTCGATGTTGATGCCTTTTCCCTTGATGCGGGAACTATGCTGAAGATTTGCGAAGGAGGAAGCGCATATCTCGCCATCAAATGTCTGTTCCGACGGGTAGAGTTCTGGTCGTTCAAAAGATCGTTGTAATTGTACCCGTGTCCCCAAGCACGCGGGTAGAAGGAGTGAGATGACCGGCTGAAAAATACCTACTTTCACACCGGGTCCCAATCTAGGAAGGCAAAGTTATCCAGCGCGGATCCGTTGAGTCCGTAAAGTAGGTCATCAACCGTCATGGGTGCATCCATCTGTTGCGGATACTGGCCCTGAGGAGCTCCGTACGGGTACTCTTGTATAGACATGGCATTGCGATCATCCGTGTAGACTCCTTGAGAGTCTGCAGGTAAGCCGTATGATTGTTGCGTCGGAGCTGCGTGGACCAACTCGGAAGAATGGATACGACCGTGGGTGTGCTGTCCGGCCTGCAGCATCTGAGCATTCTCCTGTTCCCGCATGAAGCTCTCAATGATGCCGTCGATGTCGGGTGTCTGGAGACTCTCTTCCTGTTCAATTGATTGGCTTGATACCGTATCCGTGCTGTTGTTGCTCGATGCATTCGTCTTCTCTAGATCAGGTACGTCAAGACCAAGACGCTTCATTAGATTCTGAACTACTCCATTGGCACGCCGTACAGCCCAGTTAGTTTCCTGGTTCTCTCGAAATATTGCCAAACATGCCACAAGGTTGGCATGAGCATGAGAATCAGCCCCTCGTTTGGCAGCGATCCGTGCATGGATCGTTGCCGCCACATAAGTG
This sequence comes from Didymella segeticola, assembly GCA_004522025.1. Classification (NCBI taxonomy): domain Eukaryota; kingdom Fungi; phylum Ascomycota; class Dothideomycetes; order Pleosporales; family Didymellaceae; genus Didymella; species Didymella segeticola. The sequence goes on along the minus strand of SDAV01000003.1, from coordinate 3,120,005 downwards.
GCGTAGGAGATCAAGTAAGGCGCTTTCCGTACGCTAAAGGCTCTGTCATAGGCTCGAATGAGGTCTATGATGTTGTCTGCTGCAGTGGCGCAGGTCTTGAACGAACTCACAGAGATGGCTCGTGAAGTGCTGTAGAGGTGACCATCGGTGACAAAAGGACGATGAAGGAGTATGGTAAGAACATTATACAGTGCACTGGTAGTTGATCAGTAACCGGACAAGGGAGTTCAATAAGAGATCAGAACTCACTGTAGGCTCATGACATGTGGTGGAGGTATGAATGCGGTCTTTGAGCAATCAAAGTCGAGGTGTTCAGGCAGGTCTTTGCGCCACGCTGTGAGCTTCTCGTGTATGCTCTGCAGCTTGGTGGAGAGGTCTCCAGGACTGGTCTTGGTGCTCCTCTCTGTGTAGATGCTAGTGAGTACCTCGCCCAGAATGACCGAAAGAAGACAAAGCTGCCTGAATGTGGAGACACTAAAGGCTGGCGAGCCTGGGTAGCTGTCAGTTTGAGTAGTGTAGGCGAATGGGCTCCAATGCTCGAGTTCTTCATAGGTATCGAGGAATTTGATGGGTACAAGAGTATCAGACTCTTTGATGCTAACTGGGCGGCCCTGATACAGACTTTGTATTTTGTCGACAACTACGGCGAGAGTCAGTAGTGGGTGATTAGAGCGGCGGGTGTACAGAAGCTTACCAAAGGCAGCCCAGAAGACGCGCCTGCGAATCTCGTAGTCGTCATCAGAAATGTGTGAAGTGCTCGCAAGATCAAGGGTATCCACATGCAGTCCTAGATCTACAATCATCCGAAATGCAATTCCCGCATAGGTCCAAGCTGCACTTCGTTCGTCGCCGAGGGCGAACAAGGAGTTGGTCATGACAAGCAGGGCTTGGATAGTGGTGATTTCACTTCGATCAAGTGCTTCTCCTAAGAGCTGACGGACGCGCTTGCGAAATTGCCATCCTGCAGTGCGCACGTCGTTGGCGACTCGTCGGACCTCATGCCTTGGAGAGAACTTGGAGGCGCCAAAGTAGATGGCATTCAGCAGCAGCTTGGAGAAGTAAGGCCCAGCGCATGCCATATCTCTCATGAACGCTGGACGATACGTGACGAGGAACGAGTGGTGCTGGCGGTTCCAATGCAAGTTCAGCAGGTGCATGCCTAGGTCAGGATCTACGCCGTCGAAGTCGAGAGTACCCCTGCGGTAGTTGTAGTCTTCGAGCTGGCGCTGCCGTGTAGCTTCAGCCACAAGGCCATTTTCAATCCATGCCTCAGGCATTTTGGGCCGTGGCTCAGAGACAGGACGGTCATGGTGAGCATTCTCATCGAACAAAGTGCTTGTGCGACCATGGTAGCTCGACATGCCCTTCTCTGTGACAATGCGAGACACGCTGACAGAATGTTCGGCGTCTGAAGCAGAAGAGCGCACATCTTCAACTGAGCCAGGCGCAGAGGTGGCAGACGCATGTGAATTGCCAGAGGCAGTCACGTGCGGTAGCCTTGGCTGGCGAGCGCGGGCGGCACCTCTGTTGTTGGAGCTGTCACGACCACCCTCGTAGCTGCAAATTTTGTTGTACGTCTTGCATGCCGCGCACGAAGGCCTTTCGGCGCTGCACTTAATCTGCGAGACTCAGCCACAGTTGCGGCGGTAGGCATTAGGTGTGTGTGTGTTCAACATACTTTGCGCCGGCGGCAGAAGGCACATGCCTCAGCAACCCGTTTGCGCACCTTGTCGGGCACGGAAACGGATGTTCTGGAGCTCATGGCGCTGTAGGGCTGCGAGACGGGACTACAACGTGGGACGGGTGGACAAAGGTCGTTGTGCGTCGTCGTCGTCGTCGTATAGGTACGACGGTAGTAAGGGAGGCGTTCACTGGCGGCTTGCTGGGACGGAAAGGGCTGTGGCGGGAAAGTGCATCCGACGGAACAGTCCTCAGGGCCAAACAACACCAGCGCAGGGCTGTGAAAGTCGGCCATATCTGCCAACGCCATGAACATAGATAGTCTGTATATACCGCGCCATGGCGTCTGTTGATGTTCACCGATCTCTTCGCAGCCATGAACACATCTGCCGTTGGCGCCACACCTGCCCTTGCGGTCCCTCAACTACCTCACCGGACCCAGCCCGCTGTTTCAGCGCCCGCACAGCAGAAGCACACTCCATCGGCTGCAGTCTCCCTTCTCTCAGGCGCAGTCGCTGGCGGCGTCGAGGCCACCGTGACGTATCCATTCGAATTTGCAAAGACTCGCGCGCAGCTGCAGTCCAGTGGCACTAAGCATGGCTCTAGGAACCCCTTCGCTGCTATTGCTCGGGTAGCGCGCTTCGAAGGCGTGGCCGTAATATACACTGGCTGCTCCACGCTGATCCTCGGTACTGCCTGCAAGGCCGGCGTCCGCTTCTTGTCTTTTGATGCGATTCGCAGCCGCCTCGTTGATGAGCGCGGCGTCCTGTCCCCGGGACGAGGCATCCTAGCTGGCATGTTGGCTGGTGCTGTCGAGAGCATAGTGGCCGTGACACCAACCGAGCGCATCAAGACAGCCTTGATCGACGACGCAAAGAGTGGACACGGCCAATTCCGGGGTGGCTTTGACGCAACGAGATCCATCATCACCAATCAGGGGCTGTCTGGCCTGTATCGAGGACTTGTCTCGACGACGATGAAGCAGGCGGCTACATCGGCTGTGCGCATGGGCTCCTACAATGTGCTGAAAGAGGCCGCCAGGAAGAGTCAACTCCCTCAAAATAGTACTACTACTTTTGCACTCGGTGCCTTCGCTGGCACCATCACCGTCTACGCAACACAGCCTTTCGACACCATCAAGACCAGGGCTCAGAGTGCCTGCGGCGCGACCACCACTGAAGCCTTTCGCAGTGTATTGCTGCACTCTGGCGTACGCGGCTTCTGGAGCGGTAGCAGCATGCGCCTGGGCCGTCTGATTTTCAGTGGAGGCATTGTTTTCACAGTCTATGAGAAGGTTGCTGCTCTGCTGAGCCGGCCATAAAATTGTGACAGACTCGAATAATCCGCACCATGGAACCAGCTGCCCGTAATCAGTGTAGCCAGGATTGTGATCAGTCTCTCTCCCGTACAGTCGAATTTACACCCTGCCGCGGTTGTGGTTGTGTAATATATTGCTCGAGCAATGTGCTAGGCATGGAGATGACCGTCCATACTGAAGGCACGGACGAGGAAATGCAACAACCCTGCTTTCAGACACGCCCAAAGTGGGCATTGTCACAGCGGTTAGGCATCCAGGCGTCAGGGGGTTGAGCTCTTCACACGGCAGAAGTCTTAGAGAGTTACTGTGCAGAAGGAACCTGTCACATCGTAACACACTGCAAGTTGCTCAGCTCAGCTCTTTGAATTGCTTCTGTCTAATATCTCCTGATTCGTATCTAAAGCACGAGCACCTGTACGTCAGTCACCAGATCAATGCGAAGCTATGTACTGCCCAAGCTCTCGAGACGCTGTTTCGACGGAAAACTCTCACAGGTGAACTCTCGGTCAGTGCCGAAGAACTGTTTGATCGCATTGACCAGGTCCGACACTTGTGCATTAGAGGTTAGAAAATGACTGTCGCTTGAGCCGCCTAGTGTGGTGAGCCGCTGCCTAGTGCGACACCATCGGTGGAGCAGAGGGCCCATCGGAGCGCCCCGAGAGAGTTCTGACGCGCCTGGTACAGTATTGACGAGCCATCAATGCATAATTTGCGTGTCTAGACTTGACATCGAGGTAGAGATTTTGCATGTTAGATCGAGCAGGCAAGAGTGCACTGAAAAGTGGCGGCCAATCAGGTCCATTCTGGTTGTCAAATGGTGCAGACGATACTGCAAATCAACGAGATGGACCAAAAGAATGAGAGTGACGCACGCACCAAAGCTTGCTCATTGTAGTCTTGTAAGCAACCTGTACACTGTCAACACGTCCGGGTTGTGCTTCGCGTTGATGCCGTTCGGCGCAGCATTTCGGCAGAGGAGAAGCTGGTCAACACTTCGTCACTCACTGTGCCCCAAGAGGAAAGAACAGCGATACAAAATTCAAAAGCCATAACGCGTCTACCTGTCTCTTCGTATGAGCCCACCGATCTGTCGTTAGCCAGCTTCCAACCTGCCATTATCCGACTTGGCATTGAAATTGTCTCTCCAATGGAAGATTGCGAGTAAGGGCCCTCAAAATGCAATCTGTCTCTCCTGTCATCTCCACAGTGACTGCCTGTGCAGGAATTCCTCGGTAGTTGCAAAGAGTCCTGCTGTGAATCTATGATGCGGCCGACCTAGTCTTTGGATACTTGCTTCCGAGTCAGAGCCTGCGTCTATCTTTACATTTCCTCTAAGAGTGGACCGTCAGAGTGTGGCTACGGGAGACCCACTCATGATGTATGGTGTTAATTAGCGCTTACCAAGATCTTTGTACTCAAGTCTCAGAACGTGTGGACGTGCATAATGATCATTGCTGGTGGCACTAGGCCTATTTAAGCTCAGACATAACAGGCCCGAGCTGTATCCACAAGGCTTCGAGGTGGTCGGTTGACAAATTTCTGTGAGAAGATTGGACAACGATGGGTTGACTTGCAAAGTTGGCACCAGGACAAAGCAAAGTCCGCTACATCTAATTCTCTGATTGGTCTACTAGGCGACTGGTCTGGACCTGCGCAAGAACAAGTGTGATGGCGCATCTACATACCGGTTTCAGATTAGGTGCTAATCGATTCATCACCTCGGTCAGATCAGCAGCCTCGTCCTCAACGAACACAACCTTGCTCAACTTCAAATCCTGTCTTACTCTTTGAGCGCAATGGACGAGATGCCCTTCATCAATGTGCTCTGCAAAATCTTCTCCGCTTCGACATCCGTTATGTTACCAATCCACGCCCGTGGCCTTTCCGTCTCAATATTCTAAACTAGCTCGTAACACATGATTCTACCCGTTCCGCATCCGCATCCGTTTCCGCATCCGCACCAGTCTCACAACACCACAATTCTATCTACGACCAAGCATCACCAGAATCCCGTGTCGAGGCTTCGGCAAGTGTTTTCTTGCGAGAATGACCGTTAGTGCACGGTGTGGCGTTGGGTCCTCGCAATGGTTCGTCGGAATCCGGGGCCCCGCGTTTCTAGCTTAGCTTGAATCTCCTGCCCAGTCCGCTACCGCTTACCGACGACCGAGAACTCCATGATGCATTGTGAAGATGCTCGCGGTATATATGAGTCGGTGATACCGTTGACAGAAGGCATCGCTCGGCTCAAAGAGGCATTTGATCACCTCTCCATTCTTCAATATCTACACTGAGCAGACAGCCCGATTTACCATGGCAGACATCACAGCCGACGAGAAGAAGCCTGACGTCGAGTTCAAGGAGCTCGCTGAGGGGAACTACCACATCACTCCCCAGCAGATCCAAGCGCGCTTTGAAACACTCAAAGACCTGAGCGAGGAGCAGATGGCAGCTTTGAACAAGAAACTGGTCCGAAAGCTCGACTGGAGGCTAATGCCATGCATAACACTCATGTTTTTGATGAAGTAAGACATGCACCACACTTCGAGACATCATGTTGACTCTTCGTAGCTACCTCGACCGCATCAATGTGTCCAATGCGCGTCTTGCCGGACTGCAGAAGGACCTACACATGACTGACACACTTTGGAATACCGGAATTTCCACCTTCTATGTAGGTTACCTCATCGGTCAGCTTCCTGGTAACTTGTGGCTTGCGAAAGCCGATCCACGATGGCTCCTGCCCTCCATGATGATGGGCTGGAGTATCGGTACCATCTGCATGCCGGCCATGACCAGTGGCGCAGGTTTCGCTGTATGCCGCTTCTTCATCGGCCTTTCCGAAGCGCCTTTCTTCCCTGGTATCACACTGAGTAAGTCAAAAGTCCCAAAAGCTGCAGTTAACAAGACTTAATACCTCTAGTGACTTCCTCGTGGTACACCAAAGAGGAAAATCCAATGCGCATGGCCATCTGGCACGCTGGTAACACCATGTCCAACATCCTCTCTGGTTTCCTCGCCGCCGGTATTCTTACCAACATGGATGAAGTTCTCGGCCTTCATGCTTGGCAGTGGTTCTTTATCATCGAAGGAGCTGCGTCCATCGCTGTAGCCAGTGTCGGTTACTTCTTGCTGCCATCATGGCCTCACAACACTCGATGGCTCTCTACTGAAGAGTCTGAGATGGCCCAATACAGGGTTCAGTGCTCCAATGGCGGCAAATACGAAGAGAACGGCGGCACTTGGGATGGTCTCAAGGAGGCGGCCAAAGATCCTTTCACATGGTACTTCTGCTTGATGCACTTTGCTCTCGTCACCGCCCAGAGCTTCAAGGACTTTATGCCTTCGGTCAGTCAACCTTTTCAAGCTATAAGTATGCTCTTACTGACAAAATACAGATCATGGACACGTTCGGTTTCGACAAGCTCACTACGTACCTTGTCCAAGCCCCGCCCTATGCCATCGCCTACGCAGTCGCCTGTGGTCTCGCATACACATCCGGCCGCTTCCAAGAATCCTTCTGGCACATTGTCATACCAATTATCTTTAGCGCAGCAGGCGCCAGCATGCTCATCGGCACCCTGAACGTAGGCGCGCGCTATTTCGGCCTCGTTCTCTTGATCAGCGGCACATACTCAGGACTCAACTTGCAGCTATCGTGGGAGACGACACTCGTTCCCGCGCCCAGGAGCAAGAAGGCTGCGCTGATTGCTATTGCCAATTGCATTAGCCAGGTCAGCCACTGGTTTAGTCCATACTTCTTTCCAACTAGTCAAGAGCCGTTCTACCGCCTTGGTGGTGGACTGATCTTGTTCGGATGCCTAGCTTGTGTCGTCAGTGCATCGTTGATCAAGCTCCGAGCTATCAGGCTGAACAGGAAATTGGATGAAGCTGAGGGATGGTCTGAGCATAGCGGTGTGGAGCGCGGATGGAGATTCGTTCATTAGATGGAGCGCAGAATTCTGAAGCTGGCGCATCTTGGCCGTCAACAGTGTCGAATAAGGGTGCTTTTGTTGCTGTTTCATGAATTATGTATCAAGCATCTTAATGTTCGAGGAACTTTATGACGTTCACGATCAAGTATTTCATCATTTCTATTCTCCCGGCCGAACGGGGTAGTATATCACTCACCGCTACTCATTGGATCCTAAGCCAGCCAACTTACACCTAAGCAGTTATATTGGCAGTCTTGCGCCCTCGCGGCTACAAAGTCTTTTTTGGCGCTTTTCCTGGCAGAAACGAACGACATCACGGGGGCGCGTACAAGTGAAGGCTTGAATATAACACGATCAGTCGAGTATTGAATCGAATTACATTCTACCAATTGCATTGTAACATGAAGTAGTCTTCCTACATCGACAAGTGAAATAGCCAGAGTAGGAACATCGTGCAGAATCGTCACGACTCCCCCGTTCGATTAGTACATCATATTAGCGTAATGTGAGGTCTCTTCAACGGCCCTGAGGGTACTCTTAATCATACGTGTCCCGTAATCTCGGCCTCCCTTCGCCACGCGTTCGCATCGAAATGTTGACCGTCCGATTCTCACTCCGTGACCTCTAAACTGAGCGCTAACGCTAGATGTTTGGGCCGGAGAACTTGCAATCTTATCTCAATTCAAGATATTAGCATGGGATCTAGGTCCTCTTCCCTCTCTTTCAGTCCTGCTGGCTGGTTTCAATAGTCTAAGATGGAGCTCTTGATTGGTGCAAGGCTTATCTGAATGTTACAGGTCGGGGCTTTTGTTCCACAAAAGCCCTTCCTATAACACGAGCAACATCTTTTCATTCAAACAGCAACGAATTTCCTAGGTCTCTGCTTCTGACATAAGACCACTGATCAACTTCGTGCTGTCATCTCGGCTATTCACTGTATTTCTCGTCAATTCGCGGATGAGTAGACTTTCGAAGGGAAATTTAACATTTCATTATAATTCTACCTTGTTGATCTGCTTGAACATCTGATACACGGCTAGAGAAATAAAATCGAGTGCCATTACTAGTTCGATCGGGTCTCTCTCGCTCGCAGCGATTCCATCGATCAGCATTTTGCGTCAGAGATCTGTCATCCTCTCTCTGGTCAGGGACCCAAGATCAATGACTGATTTGAAGTCATGTGTAAGGTTCCTAGGCATCTTTCGAGCTGTGAGTAAGACCTTTCCCCATGGATTGACAGGTAAGAGTCTTGCTAGCTCAGCTTTAACGTCGAGCCCCCAAACGTTGTCTATGGTAAGGATCCAAGGTTGATGTCTGTCTAGCCAGTCCTTCAGGAGTGCGACAGATTGTTTCCCGACCGTTTCGCGATCTGAGAAGCCTAATGACTCACATACAGCCTTGAGATGTGACAGAAACTGTGGTAAGCTTCGGGCATTTAACCAGAATATCCATATCTTGCCTAGTCGCTCACGTTCGCGGTAGCAGTACTCCAGCGCCAGTCGCGTTTTGCTTTCATATATCAGTCCGCATTCGTACGTGCAAGGTCAAATGTTTGACTTACCCTGTTCCAGCAACGCCCACAAGCGCCGCTCGGTTCTCTGTCTCAAAAATTGATTTGATCCTCTCGAGAGTTCCGTCATTCTCAAATCCGACCCTACGACCATATGGAATAATGCTTTTGGGTTCCTTCAAAGGCTTCTCGAGTGCTATACTATCGCTCACATGTCTTTGAGCGTTGACTTCACTGGCAGGTGTCAGTGGCTTCCTATCGCCAATCTTCCATGTGCCATCTTCCCACGAGATTAACTTCTCAACTAGGAGGTACTCTTCCAAGGCGATATCATCTTTCCAGTGCGATGAATCGATGCGGTCCGCAGTCTCTCTTGACTTTTCAAAATGGAGACCAAAATGCTCCAAATGTTCTTCCCAAGATCCTTCCCCGTCAAAATTCAGCTCGCATATACGGCACATTGATTTTGTAGGATGACTTCGAATTCGAACGTAACACCGCTCCTCGTGTTCCTGAATATTCTCCTCGTTCACGAGGGCCTCTACCGTCTGATTTGAGTTCGTAAGGCAAGCTCCATGTATATCGCTGAGATGATGCATAAAAGTGTCTTTACAGTTGAAGACACGGTAATAGGAGATCGAATGATTGTTGAGGGCTGTAGTCATTGGTGCGCATAGATCACACCTCCAACAGCCAACGCGCAAATGTCTCGACACATGGCTTTTCCACTCATTGATCGAAGAGAACATCCATGAGCAACCGTACGAAACAAGCAGACAGGGAATCGATCGAAGGTGATGGAGGGTTTCAGTGACAAATCCGGCGGGAATGTGATGCTTCGACTTAGGACTGCTTGGAGTTAGAGGATGTCCTCGTCCTGCAGCTGTATATGAATTTGTGCTCATGTCAAGTATCAGCCGCGATGATCTCCAGCGCTGCAGGTAGACCATGATCGTCACAGCATTCGGTATGCTAATACACCTCCGCTCAATGGGGTCATCTGACGGCTCAGTTGATGCGCGGCCCGCAGCTCTCGTACTTGTTGCAGAGTCTTCTTCGGTTGCTGTGCTCTGCAATAGGCCTCTAGGAATTGCAAAGCATGCAAGTTTCTGCAAATGAGCACCAACGTGATGTTTGAATTGCGATGGTGTTACTTTGATGTGCGGACCATTCAACTCTTGGTTCATTTCGCTTAGCTCAGAGTGCCACTCATCACAGAATGGGCATTCGGAAGGGGCAATACCGTCGCTAAGGGCTCTGCTAGACTCGACTAGAAAGTTAACAGAATCTTCTGAAAGCAGCTGAGAGTGTTGCTGGCAAAGATGTTGTCGAAGACGATCCGGGGTCATAAAGTTTTGATCTCGACAGAATGGACATTCAGAAGTCTTGCGGTGTACCGAGAGTTCATGTTGAAACCAATCCTCCCGGTTCGAGAAAATCTTCAGGTCACAATCTTCAAACGTACAGACGTAAGGACGAAGATCCTTCAAGACGTGCTTTTTCCACCTGGACTCTGTTTGAATGCTCTGCATATTCCAACAGAGTGGGCATTCGAAGGGATCGCTACCATTCGAAGCATCATCGAGCGAAGGAATGTAAGATTGGTCATCATTCTCGCTTCCCGGGAGTGATGTTGCGAACGAAGCTTGAGACTGAGAATCTTCTACGTCTGGATCCACGATGGACGTATTAGGAAAGAGGAGTGTTGAGGCTGCAGTGAGTGCAAGAGTGCTCGGATGTCCGGAAGTTTTCGTCCTTCCAGCTTCAGATTGCACCACGACGCTGGGTTGTTGCCGTACAATTGGGGTGAGTCTTCCAGGGCCATCATTTGGGCTCCAATTATCGGCGATGTCTTTGCTGAGCTTGAGTCTGTGCTCACGTGCGTACTGGAGGTACCGCCTCCTTTGAGTATTGGCTTTGCCAAGACGCACTTTGAGCCGCTCTTGAGACACGCAATCCAATTTTGGAAATTTGTGCGCAACGTGGGTGATGTCGTACATTTCATTGAAGGGATTTAGTCCGCTCAAAGCTTTGGCAAACCGGTCACGGGGACTGTACCTGCGTATAAGCATCGACAAACGAAACAATCCTGTAATCGAGTCCTTGATGGTTCCAAAGAGTTCTTCGGCTTCAGTCGAATACATGTGGATGTACTCATCACCTTCCGTGAGCTCAAGGATGCTAGCCTCAACTGTCCGATCATCCTTACTGCAATTTTCCACTTCACCTTCACTCTGCACCTCATCCTCCTCACTCTCGATGTGACGGTTGGGTCGTGCACCCAAGGCAATCTCATGAACTGTGGGAGTTAGCTTGCTACAGCATAAGATAAAGATTCTATCTTACTAGTCGTCAGACAGTCTATCAGGTCGTCGAGATGATCATGGATCTGGGCTGATACTGCCGTAGCCTCACGCAGGCGGTAGTCAAGTGATGAAGTCGAAGGCGGTTGATGGAATGCGCCAATGTTGCCTGCCCAGATTCGAAACCGCGCCAGCTGGTCTCCAATGGTAATACTGGACAAGGCTGCGCGGCTTTCGTACGCTGAGCTCTCAAGCAAGGTGCACAGCTTCCGGAAAGACTGGTCCACTTCGACCGAAGCAGTCGCTAGGGACCGTCGCAGTACGTCGCTAGTCATGTTAGCAGCTTTTTGCCCATTTGAAAGTCTCCATGGAGTAGTAGGAAGCATTGTGGGAACGAGAAGGAAGGACAAGGCTAGATCGAAAGGTGTTGACCCCTCACTCTTGGCACCTACCTTGCATCTCACTTGTCCAGATGGCGGTTCGCTTCTCCTTTGATACTTTCTCCTCTTCTCTTATGATCATGATGTTGGCGTTTTAGTGCGCCTTCCATTTTCCTGGTTGCTCTGAAGCCTACACTTGTCATTCGTTGACACTCACTCATCAACAACTTCGCTGACAAGGCTGAGCCCCTGGCATGAGCGGCATCGAAATTGCTGGACTGGTGCTCGGCGCCTTTCCACTCCTCATATTTGCCCTTGAAAGCTACCGCGAAATTTCGGAAACGATAAGAGATTGGTATAAGATACAACGCCCTTACCGGCACTCAATGAGGACTCTTGGTATCCTCAAAGTCCAATTGGAACGCAATGTCGAGCGATTTCTCCTTCCACTGGTCGTTGACGACATTGAGCTCCAGGTACTCATGGAAGATCCAGCAATCAGAGGCTGGGAGGATCCAGACCTAGAATCCAGGCTGCGGACGCGTTTACCCGGGAGCTACCGACTCTTCCTTGACACGATCATAGAGACCAACGAGATCATGGAAGCCTTGAAGAAAGAGCTAGGAGTGTCGAATCCGAGCTTCCAAGCAAGAGTGATCGAGGCAAGTCGGTGTTCCGAGCTCATCTGTTTACCTCTGACTTGTATATAGGACGGCGTTTTAGTGAAAAACGGAACCCGTACTGACTTGCTGAGCAGAGAGAACTTTGCGTTCCAGACAAGGCGAATCAAGTTTAGTTTGAAAAAATCCACGCGGGAACGGCTTCTCAAACAGCTTGAGGATGCTTGCAACCAGATGCAAAAGCTACTGGAGCTTGACGATCAGATAGTCAATGCGCGTCAGCAGCGGAATGCCTCTAAATCGACGCGTTTACTGGATCGGAAGATGAACGAATTTTGGAGACATGCGCAACGATTGCACGAGGCTTTAACAAAAGCCTGGCAGTGCGGCTGCACGAGCCATGTTGCGAATCTTGGACTAGCAAGCGTCGCATCCGATACCATCGAGTTCGAAATTCTCTTCTGCGTGAAGGCCGCGGTGCACCGAAGCACGAAGATCAGGATGGTGGCAAACCAGAACAATTTCAACATCGCTGTATCGCCACCTCCGGTGCTTGCGAAAGTGCGGTGGAGCACACCAACGGATCAAATTGCGCAGACTGCAAACGATGCAATGAGTCAAATCGATGATCTCTGTAGCGCCTTGAACACCCCTTGTGCAGATTGCATCGGCTTCCTGGAAGACGACGACCACCGCTCCATTTTGTATCATGATGCGTCAGCGCTGAAAGGTAGCGGTCTGCCTACAACAACTTTACATGAACTGTTGCAGGGAGTCAACATGCTCACAAGACGAAAACGGTACTGCCTCGCTCTCATGCTTGCGGTCTCTTTCCAGCGTCTTGGAGCCACACCGTGGGTCAACACACGCCTGCGCAAGGATAACATCGTTTTCTTGTCGAAATCAGGCGATCCGCAAACAGCAGTCTTAGAGCATCCCTACATCACACAAGAAATGTCTTCCAGCGCGAAAGCACAGCCGACAGACGCTCTTGCTAGTCTTGGTATAAGACTGCTCGAGCTGTGTTTTGGAAGGCCCTTGGAGACGACATCGTTTAGAAAGGGTTTGGGCACTGGTGATGCAGTTTCGGCACCAATCCTCGATTGGGCGGCTGCGATGCAGTGGAGTAAGCTAGCCGGTGATGAAGCTGGAGAGGAATTTGCAGGAGCAGTCGAGTGGTGCTTACGCGCGAACGAGTTGACCGACGCAAACTGGAGGAAAGACTTCGCACAAAATGTCGTGGTTCCTCTAGAGTTATGTCACAGACAGATATCGCAAAAGCCATGAAACCAAATCGAACATCAGTTGATGGTACCTGTTATCAACGAGACCCACATCGGTACTAAAGCAGCTAGCGCTGACGTCACCGGTAAACGTGCCCAGTGAACTGCGAAAAGTCGAAGGAGCGGTGCGACAAGGAGTCACCGCAGAAGATACGAAATTGAAAGTGATCGACCACAGTCAACTGAAATAATTCGCTCTCAAAGCCGGTCGTGTTGGGATTGCTCAGCCAAGCTCCAGGCATACGCTAATTGACCGAGAGTTGTAGCTGCACGCAGTGACTCAACACCCCACCAAGACCAAAGTCCATCGCGAACACAGCCCTACCGCCTCCAACATGTCTCCAAGAATCCACATCATTCGACATGGGCAAGGCGAGCACAACGCGACTGTAAGTCGCAAAATTCAGATCACTTTATAGATTGCATTGCACGTCTCACACCACCGCAGAGAAACTATCAGATCCGCGATGCAGTCCTAACACCAAAAGGGAAAGGACAATGCAGCACCCTCCAATCCGCTTTCAAGCACCACAATGATGTAGATATTGTTTTCTCATCACCCCTGCGACGAACCATACAAACTGCATCTCTCAGTCTGGGCCCGACACTAGCCCGAAAAGAAGTACCATTCGTGCTTCTGCCGCCGTTGCAGGAAGTCAGTAACATCGGGTGCGATGTTGGCCTTGCAGATACCGCAGATGACTTCAAGTGGATATTGCCAACCCTGTTCGCGGAGAACGAATTACCTTTTGACTATAACAAGATCGATGCTTCGCACGTGACCGAAGGGTGGAACAGCAAGGTTCGTCCATCCAGACATCGCAGCGGTTGTCACATGACGATTAACAGTCTCACAGAAAGGATACTGGGCGTACGAGCGCGACGCAATTTCGAAACGAGCCGCGGACCTAAGAAGTTTCCTGCTGCAGCGGCCGGAGAAGCAGGTTAGTTTGTTGCTAAGAGGCAGCTGCCAGTATAGCTAATTCGACAGATTGTTCTCGTCACTCATGGTGCATTTGCTCATTTCCTAACCGAAGACTGGGACGTCGAGGATCCTATGACTGGTACGGCATGGCTGAATTGTAAGTCTGATTCGTTGAATTTCCGTTGGACGGTCGCTGACTTCACCAGGTGAACACCGAGTGTTTGACTTCACGCCTGAATCAACTGCAACAGATGCTCATCTTCAAGAGACCGAGGAGAGCAGATCATCAATAGGCGCAGAAGAAAGGGAGCACGATCCTCACGTGCTTGAGGAGCTCATAAAGGTATCGTCGAACGAGAGTCAGAGCTAGTTTGTGCATTCAAGCCCCCATGATGACCAGCAGCTTGACCGTCTCAATTCAAAAAGCGACCGAATGCTCAAATCAAAGCAAAGAGCTGAGTTATATAGTAACATCTTCACATACTCGAATAATAAAGGAATAGTGACTAGGCGTTAGAAGGCTGAAGGGTGGTGGAGGGACCACCATTCTGAAATCGAATACTTCTACGCACACCTCCGACCTGATCACCGATCCCTCTCCAGACTTCATGATCAGCTATTACCCCGCACTTGTGTCCAAGTTCGTGTCAACCTCGCACCATCTTCAAAGACTGTCGCCGTGAGGCGTCCAGAACGCCGTGGATGCTCCGCTCACACCCAGACTATATTACCCCCACAACATCAGACGGAACTATTATCCTCGGAAAGGGCCGATTCTCACCTTTTAGTTTCCGACCAAGTAGTCCGTTCCAAGCACCGCACCTGCAAAGGGTCCGGTCCGGGGTTCAGAAAGTCAGAGGACACGCGCCCTATCCTCTCATTTGCACTTGCTGTGATTGGCTCATTTCTGCACCCTTGATGGTTCCAGCACGCACTCCAGGATGTGCATGGGGTAGAGATAAGCACAAACGCGTCAAGGGCGCCATTTGCCCATTCTATTACCTCGCAGCCATGTGTGGAACCATTCCATTACCCTTCCAGAATTCATGCATGGCACGAGCATCACGAAGACGATGTCAGAAATTACTGCATGAGGCCTAGGTTTCGGTAGCATTCGGACGGTGCCTGACTAACTAGCGCGCTGGCATCTGCTCGGCTAAGATTGCTAAGACCCGCCACTGGCCGGGATGGCGTGCTGATCGAAGGCTTAACGAATCCCGCCGAAGCCGAAGATGGAAGGCTTGCGCGGGTAGGGCTGCAGTCGCTCTCGTCGGTGGCGTTCTCATCCCGTCGTCACTGTGCAGCTTTGCTATCTGCGTCCAGCAGCGCAACCAACGAAGTCGACTGCATGGAACGCAAAGGGCACGTCCTGATGTCACTTATCTCTAACTTGCACTCTCAATTAGAGCTCCCACGCGTGAAGACTGCACGTCCCTCTCTGCAGGAGTGCGCAACGTAAAATTTTCGAAATTTTACGTCAACTGCAGCGCACCAAGTGGACCGCGTCATCCATCGCCGCCGCAGGGGCACACATCGCGCGCTGGGAAGCCTGAGACGCGCACGCCAGGGCAACAACAAAGCGCCTTCACGATGCTGTCTGCTACCACGCCGCAGGGCGTGTCGTCCCCAGACTATGCTGCCAGAAAGCGCCCAGACCTATGATCTGGAGAACGCGGAGTGGAGGGTTGAGTGATCGAGACGTTCAAACGCCCTTGGACTTGAATGAAGTCTCTTCGCATTGGCGTCTCTGCGAGCTTGAGCCTCCCACTTGGCGCAATGCTTGTCGAGATGCAACCTCGAAGGTGGGCCGACTGCTCCCCTGTGAATGGTCACCTGGATATGCCCGTTGGCAACGTCCAGCCCCGAGAATTGACCCCGACTCGAACTGCTCACTGCCGCGCCCGGTCAATTTCGGTCACAGCGTCTTGGAACGCAGAGCGGAGTCGCTGATAGCCACCATTCTATTACACATCTGGGGAAAGTGACAGATAAGCTGAAGAGGTACAAAACGCACCTCGTCGCCCCCAGTGGCACCAGGATTGCATCCCGACTCCAAACACCACCCTCTCAACTACAAACGGTACGTCGCCATCGACAACCGCTTAATCCGCCGTCCGTTCCAAGGTTTGGGTGTGACCTGCACTACGACTTCTCTTTCGAGCCTCGCCTTGGCCTAGCTCGCCGCTCAGAACCGAACTTCAAAACGAGGCCTACTCCCCGCCTTTTCCAACCCTTCCCATCACATCTTTTCCAATACCTCAGCATCTCTCTATCATGCAGGAAGCTCAGAGGTCCTACCCGGAGCGTGGCTTCGAAACCGCTCCCCCAAACTACCTCGCCGGTGATGATATCTCCGAGGGCAAGAAGAGCGACCCCGAGCTCAACATGCCTCTCGACAAGACTGCCACCGTTCAGGAGGGCTCTGAGCGATTCAACCGCCTGGGATGGAAGCGCCTTACTATTTGCTTAATTGTGGAAGCCATTGCCCTTGGTTCCCTCAGTATTCCCAGCGCGTTCGCAAAGCTGGGAATGGTCGCTGGTGTCATCATGTGCGTGGGTCTCGGTTTGGTTGCCATCTATACGTCATACGTCGTCGGACAGGTCAAGATGCGGTACCCGCACGTCAATCATTACTCGGATGCTGTGCAGCTCATCTGGGGCCGCTTCGGATACGAGCTCGTTGGAGTCATGTTCGCGCTATTCCTGATCCTGCTCGTTGGATCTCACGCTCTGACCGGTACGATCGCCTTCATCAACATCATCGACAACTACCAAATCTGCGCGCTGGCATGGAGCGTGGTCTCGTTGATCATTTTACTGCTACTCGCTCTGCCACCATCGTTTGCCGAGTTCGCCATTTTAGGATACATCGACTTCGTTAGTATCATTGTCGCCATCATGGTCACAATCATCGCAACTGGTGTTCAGGCGCACAACGCACCCGGTGGTCTTTCCGCTGTACCCTGGTCCGCATGGCCTCCAGAGGGCACTACTTTCTACGAGGCATTCCTGGCGACAACCAACATTGTCTTCGCCTACTCTTTCGCCGTTTGCCAGTTCTCCTTCATGTCTGAGATGCATACCCCTCGCGACTATGTTAAGTCTATCTGGGCTCTTGGCCTGATCGAGATCTTCATCTACACCCTCACTGGAGCACTGATCTACGCCTTCGTCGGTGTCGACGTCAAGTCTCCTGCTCTCCTCTCTGCCGGTGACACCGTCTCCCGCATCGCCTTTGGCATCGCCCTTCCCGTTATCTTCATTTCCGGATCAATCAACGGCACCGTTGTCGGCAGGTACATCATGGATCGTGCATTCCCCAACTCGCCTATCCGTTACGTTAAGGGCGTTCGTGGCTGGGCCGTCTGGGGCTGCCTGATCACTATCATCACCATTATTGGCTGGATCATTGCCGAGGCCATCCCCTTCTTCAACGCGCTCCTCGGTCTCATCTCTTCCCTGTTCATTTCGGGTTTCACGTTCTACTTCCCCGCGCTGTTCTGGTTCCAGCTCGTCAGGGAGGGCGGATGCTTCTCCAGCACGAAGAACATCCTCTTGACGCTACTAAACGGCACAATCTTCATCATTGGTATCGTCATCTTGGGCGCGGGAACATATGCCTCCGTCGAGGACATTATCCACCAGTACAATGGCGGCGACGTCCGTGGCGCGTTCACGTGCTCCGCTGCTTCATATGCTTAAGCATTCATGCATGCATTTAGCGAGGCGTTTTCATCTTTATCCGGTTACATACATCAAAGACCAGACGGACTGGTCATAGCATTTGATACATCCTCATGAGACGCTCAGTGCGAACACATGTATCATATTGTGATTGTACGAATCAATACATTGTCATTCAAACCCGTGCCGTTCCCATTCCCACTGTGTTCAAAATACTTGAATTGTCCGCCCTAGAGATTCCTATGTTAACTCTCAAAGAGAAAAGGTCGTCATTGCTCATCTGTTGAAACATAAAGCACAGGTGTGCATCGAGGAGGGACTCCTAGGAAGAGCACGAGGCTGCTCCCGGCTTGACCGTGTAAGAGCGGTCCTGAACGATGGCGAAGTGAAGCTTGGCCAGCTCTGGAAATTATGAAAGCCTAGCCTTTCAGGAAAGAAAAAAGCCTTTCAGAAAAGAGAAGCCTTCCTCAGTGGAAAGCAAAAGCTCAATTACTGTCCTGTGATTTGCGCAGTTCACCATGCACGGTCTGTAAGCAATCAGCAGCGTAGAGAAAAGGGGTCTCTAGCTCGGCTGAGGCGGTAATCTCCAGGCTCCTGACGCTGTATTTCAGTGTTCCGACAAGGAATCTGTGGAGTTTGAAATGCTGGCTTCCTGGAGACGCGAGTCACCTAAATACAGCAAATGCAATACAGACGGGTCTGCACCGCGCTGGCGTTGGCATAGAAAGCTTTTGACGGAGGCATAGGGACACAACAAGATCCAAGGGTCTGCAAATGGAGACTGCAACTTAGTACGCAGACCACTCCGCAAACTGCTTGACTTCTGAAGATGCACAACACATTATTCTGCCTACATAGCAAGGAAATCGTCTCACTCAGACTTGGGCAGGCGCCTCACCCGATGAAAGGATACCACGCTTAATCCATGTGTTACAAGTAAGCATTGTTCGAGCACACGTCAATTGCTGTAGAATTTCAACGCTAACAGCAAAAAGATGATGTGAAGTAGTGTGACTCTACCCTATAGTAGGAGATTTGGTGTCTCCCGTTCTATGACTCGCGGAGCGATCTCCGCAACCTCGAGGTGGCTCGACGATCGATAACCCCTGCCAGCCGGATCCGCACCATGACGCGGGGCTATGCCGAGAAAATCGACAATATATCAACAACAACGCCTATCGATGTACCGAATTGATCTTATAAGGAGCTATTCGGTTTGAGAAGTTCACGATGCCACAGTCAGAGGAGGAACCGAGCTTGTTGATCATTGGAGCGGGGACATTCGGCACGTCTCTCGCCGTGCACGCCTCGAAATCCTATCGCGATGCATCAAAGATCACGATAGTAGATCGTTGGTCACCAGACGATCCTGTGAAGGACAAGAACGCAGCAGCAATCGACATCAACCGCATCATCCGAACCGATTATACCTCACCTTTGTACTGCAATCTCGCCAACGAGGCCATCCACTTCTGGTTCTGGGGTATGGAAGTCCAAGGGCACTTCCACAAGGCGGGATGGACTGTCTTCGACGGCCCTGATCAGAGCCAAGAATTCAGATCTGGAGTACGCAAGACTTTCGAACAACGGGGTTCGAATGTGATTAAAGAGGTTAAAGCGAGAGAATTGATCGAGAAGCATGACGTTCTGAAAGGCCTGGACGCCACCAAATTAGGGACTGGCTACTTTAACCCCGAGGCCGGATGGGTAGATGCAGCAAGTGCGACTAAGGCATACCTGAGGATCGCAGAGAGTCGTGGCGCAAAGCGAGTCACAGGCGAAGTCAAAGAACTTCTACTACGAGAAGACGGCAAGGGCTTAGCTGGTGCAAGACTTCACGATGGAACCACGTTAAGAGCAGACAAAGTGGTCCTTGCAGCTGGTGCATGGACCAGCAACCTACTGTCACCACTCGAAGACAGGCTGGGTATTGTGGACAAAGATCGTGTCGAGCGCCAAGTTACTGCTGTTGGGCGACTATCAGCCTACTATGATCTCAGTGAAGACGAGGCCAAGCACATGATGGACACGAAGTTGCCTGTTGTGGTTATCGGTGGTGAAGTCGACATTATCCCACCATATCACCACCTTCCCGTTCTGAAGGTGAACGATCTCAAGACAGAGTTCAGCAATAGTGTTACGACTGCATCAGGACGGCGAATAACAGTGCCAAGCAACAGGAGCCAAATGCAGGTCCCTTTGAAGCTCACCCAGGAGAGCGAACAAGTCATACAGAACAGCATGCCAGCGTGGACCAAGGGGCGGAAACCTGACCGATGGCGCGTGTGCTACGATGCGGTCACACCGACTGAAGACTGGGTGCTATCTCGTCATCCATACGACGAATTGGCGAACTTGTACATTGCAGTTGGAGGAAGCTTCCACTCGTACAAGTTCATGCCGAACGCGGGAAAATACCTGCTCAACGTGTTGAACGGAAAGAGCAATGGCGAGGAGAAAGACCGAGCGTGGAAGTGGAAGAACGAGGAAGAGCTTAAGGAAAGAGGCGCCAAAGAATTTGGTAACAGCCCTCGGAAGGGTGAAAGAAGGGAGCTGAGGGAGTTTGAAGAAGACAAGGCGAGGCTGTAAATAGCTCGACTGCCAGGTATTGTCTACTCATTCATGAAGATATCTTGTCGATTCCTCGGATGCATCACGAGACATTCAAAGCGCCTCACGCTGGTCTTAAACAGCAACACGCCAGAGGATCGCAACTTCACACCATCACGGACGCCTCACAACATCGGCCTCTGGTTGAACCATTTCCGTTATTCCACTGAAGGGTGACAACGACGATAGAAGCGGACGGCATCACATCTGGCATCTCCGATCTTAGTGCGTTGCAAGTTCGACAAGAAACATAATTCGAGGAATCTCAACGAAGTCTGCTTCCCAGCGTCCACCACGTACCGCTTCAAAGGATCAGGGGCCATACTACGGCTCAAACCCATACCCGGGTCCAGATCAGGGACTGAACAAGACCTCGGATGACATCAAGAGCATATGAACTGAGAGATGAAAGTCATAGAACGATGCGTGTATCAAGAGGTCGTATTGAGCCTAGAGCTCAAAAACAAGATTTCTTCGCCTACAATTCTAGTGTAGTCATGTTTCGACCCAGGTGATTCGCGTACATCTGCTGATTACGCGTGCCGCACCTACCGGGGGGCTTCCTAGCGTCGATCGTCGCATGCACATCATCATACACCCTAGCACAGTAACCATAGACATCGATAGAAGAAACCTTATTGGCGGAGCCGAGCTGTGATCGCGTGATAGAGATTTTGCCAAAGGGTTGCTGATGCTCCGTGGGTTCTTGGCGTGACCGGCTACTGGCTCCAGCTGAGTGTCAGCGAGGGTCAGCAAGCCTCGTATTAGACGGCGCCCCAACACGCAGCGAGAACCCTTTTATGTCTACCCTAAAGATGCCCATTGAGTATGTTTTACATAATTGTACAACACAGTCTGACACAATGACGGACGTCACAATCTAGAAGATTTGATTTGCCGGCAAGAAGAGCGCGCCGCGGTAGCGTGGCGCTAAACTGACCTTCCTTCGATGTTGCTTCCTCCACCACCTCCCCAGAATCATATCGCGAGGGCAACTACCTAGCATACAACCTCGATCAATATCAAAGCTTTAGATGAAGCAGCCTTACTACTCGGGAAGATCGCAGCTTGTCTGCTCTGCTGGCAGGCCGCCTTGCTGAGACTTTGCAGCCTTGTGGCGCATTTCGCAGCCCTATGGACCTTTCAGAGGCTGTGTCCGCTGCAAGATTCTGACGTGCGTCCGGCAGCTGTCATCCGCCCAGCCAAGCAGACAGCCAAATACCCGAGTGCCCAGTATGCGGCTGCTGACTCTGATCACCAAAAGCGCTTGTGCTCCGATGTAGTGCTTACTTGGCTAGCCCAACAATAGCAATAGAACATACCGCTCGCTGTTCGACGGCAAATCTGACGAGATGAACGTTACCAAATCTGCACAATGCGCATTACTGGCCTTCCATCAGACCTATTGTCGCCCTTACGCCTCCAACCTCGGCCTGATTTTGTAGGTGGAGCCAGACTTCGGAAAAATCAGGCGTCCAAGCAATGAGCGCCAGACGAGAGCACAGAACAGAGAGTGGCAGACGGTGTAAGATGATGGTCAAGGCTGTATTTACACTGCCAGTATACAAGAAGCACGGCGCCCGTCAGCGTCAGAAAGCTGTGTACACGCAGCTCACCTCTGTTCGTGTACTGTCCTCGTCTGGAACATACTGCTGGGATCAATTCTGTTGCAATGATCTCAATTCTTACTCTGTTCCTGTCTCTCGCAGCTGTCTCATTTGCTGGACGATGTCATTTCAAGCTTGAGCTGACGTTCGGGCCTGGCTCTCCCGATGGCTACACGAGAGATATGATCTTCACCAACGGCCAGTATCCAGGTCCCCTTCTAGAGGTGCAACAAGATGATTGGGTTGAGATTGAGGTGCTCAACAGCATGCCTTTCAACTCAAGCATACATTACCATGGTAGGTTCTCCCAAGGCCGGCGAAAGTGTACATAGTTGACGCACGCAGGGATTCACCAGACAAGCACGCCTTGGGCTGACGGTGTTCCTGGACTGACACAACGACCAATCCAGCCTGGCGAGTCTTTCACATACAAGTGGCACGCTGATCAGTATGGTAGCTACTTCTATCATGCCCACAGTCGGGGCCAGATCGATGATGGCGCGTATGGGCCTATCATCGTCAAGCCCAAGGCTGGTATCGCCAAACCCTTCAACAAGATCGCTCCCGCAGTGGTGGGTCTTCTCGAAGAAGCTGAAGCCAATTCATCTCCTCTGTTGCTCTCTGATTGGCGCCATCGTACTTCAGAAGAGACTCAGAAGGATCAATTAGCGTCTGGGCTGGAAAGCGCTATCTGCATGGACTCGCTGCTGGTAAACGGCAAAGGTGCTGTGGACTGTTGGTCACGAGCAGAGATCACCCAGTTCACAAGCCCTGGCATCGCACCCTTATTGACGCAAGCCAACTTGGAATTGACAGACAAGGGCTGCTTCCCACCAGCTCTCTTCCAGATTCTCCTCGGCAATAGCTCGGTGTTGAATCCTTCGGCTCTTCCGCCAACTGTCTTTGAAGTCTGCACGCCAACTCAAGGTAGTCGCGAAATCGTTAGAGCTCCACATGATAAGAAATGGCTTGGATTGGATGTCATATCCTCAGCCGGGATCGACACGTTCGCCTTCAGCATCGACGAGCATCCGCTCTGGGTATACGCCGTCGACGGTCACTACATCGAGCCTGTCAAGGTCGACGTACTCACTGTTGCAAATGGAGACCGGTATTCTGTGTTTGTTGAGCTCACCAATCCTGGCAAAAAGAACGACTTTGGCATCCGTGTCGCATCTCTCGCCCTTGCCCAGCTTATCGACACCACTGCGATTTTCTCTTATTCCAAGGCTCATGATGGATACAGCACGTCCAATGGTCCGTACAAAAACACCACCAGCTTACAACTCACATCAACACCTTACACCACTCGAGCTGGTAATCCGGTCTCTGCCAATGTCACCGTGCTCGATCATGCAACCACTACGCCTTTCCCCCCACATTTCCCACAGCCTGCGCCCTCACCAGCGCAAACCTTCTTCTTGACAACCGGTAATGTAGGCAATAGCTACACATGGGCTCTCAACGCGACGCCATTCTGGCATGTGGGCTTGGACAACGCAGCACCGCTTTTGTACAGCCCGCCAGCCCTCGAGAATGGGGACGGCAACATCACCATCGTGACACAGAACAACACCTGGGTTGATCTCATTTTCCTCGTTCCAAATTTACAGCAACCACCTCATCCCATCCACAAGCATGGTAACAAGGCGTTTATCTTGGGTGCTGGCACCGGTCCCTTCCCTGGTCGCACTGTTGCCGAGGCAGCTGCGGCCCAGCCAGAGTTGTTTAATTTGGCAAACCCATCATACAGGGATGGTTTCGTAACACCTCCATCTGCTGATAAACCGACATGGCTCGCTGTGCGGTACAAGGTCGAAAATCCAGGTGCTTGGATGCTGCACTGTCATATTCAAAGCCATTTGAACGGAGGTATGGCGGTAATCATTCTTGACGGAGTGGATGAATGGCCATACGTGCCAGAGGAGTACAGAAATTGAGCGGGAGTACCTTGGCCAATCTAGTAAACATAATGTGTGGTTAGATACTAATGAGGCTGCGAATGTCTGGAGACTAGTCTATTCCTTGACCTTGATCACGACCTTTCCAAAATGCCCACCACTGAACAAGTACTGCAGCGCTTTATCCGCCTCTTCAAACCTCCATACCTTGTCAATAACAGGATGAATCTTCTTCTCCTCGTAGAACTTCAACATGCGCGCAAACTCATCCCTGGGTCCATTAAGTATGCCCTTAAGTGTAACGTTCCTCTTCAGGCACAACAAGTTGGTGTTTGTCCTATCATCCTCCCCGTCCTGCTTACCAGACAAATATCCGATACAAGCTATCAATCCGCCAAATCGCACAGCCTCGAAGGACTTGCGCAATGTCTGCGCACCCCCTACTTCGATGACAATATCTGCACCGTGTCCGTTCGTCAGCTTCAAGACTTCGTCGTCCCAAGCTGGCATCTTGCGGTAGTTGATGCCCTCCTTCGCGCCGAGCTTCTTTGCACGCTCCAGCTTCTCATCAGACGAGGACGTGACAATAACATCTGCGCCCGCGGCGCTCGCAATTTGTGCTGCGGAGATTGAAACACCGCCTGTCCCTTGGCACAAAACCGTCTCACCTGCGCCAACAGTCTCGCTGTTGGGGCGCATGCAGTTGAGACTTGTCCAAGCCGTCACTGCTGCAATAGGTAAACATGCAGCCTCGTCGTAAGACAGGTACTCGGGCACTTTCAGCAATCCATGGGTGGGAAAGACACGGAATTGTGTAAGGACGCCAGGAAGCGGGCTGCCGAGACCATTGGCCATGTCTCGCGCCTGGACCTGTCCAGATATGTGAGTTTGTGAAAAGGTTGAGACCACGCGATCGCCTTCTTTGAGGGCAAAGTCCAGGTTCTTGTAGGCGTCGCTGGAGTTGTTCGACAAGGGACCAACAGCGACGACAACACCACACATGTCGCTGCCGGGGACAATAGCAGGGGGTTGCTCGATCTGCTTGTGGTGGTTGTAGAGGCCCATGCAAACTAGATCTTGTCAGAGCCTGATTGCGCAAGCAAAGCGCAGTGCATGCATACCCTCTGTATCCCTGTAATTTAGTGAAACCGAGTGGATCTCAACAAGCACTTCATCCTCGCCAGGCGATGGGATGTTCACCTCCTCCATGTACAGCTTGTCGAGGCCATTTTGGCCCGACTTCCATTGCGTGATCTTCTGGGGGGCCATCTTGTTATCGTAATGGTCCGTGGCTTGTGCTTCTTCAGTTTCGCAATTTGCCAATGATGGAGTAAGTTGATGTCGATCTGAAGGAGCTTGAAGACGAAGCCGTGAGTGTGAGTGAATTCGTGCTCTTCAGTTGATTCTTTGAAATTGGCTTCTTCTTGCTAGCAAACAATCCAGAAACCTCGCTGAGCCAATCTCGGCGATCCTGCGAAAATGGCGGCGTCGGCATATCTTTAAGCGTCCAACTCTTTCGTCGGGTCTTTGTAATTGTCTTCGGGTGCAGATCGCCGAACCGAAAATGTCAACCTCGAAACAGCTCTGACAGCGGATGCAGAGCCCCCGCGAGTGGGGAAGCGTATGACATATATACCTTATCATGACGATACAGGTGCTCACTTGGTTGTTAGCAAGCATCGGGTCTAGACGTCACTGGCCGGGATAGCCCGAAGCGGCCGAGGTCGAGATAACCACTCGGGTGCCATCATCCGTGGGAAACCGCTCTGGGGAATCGAGAACACGACACCACAAACCTTACGAAGCTCAGCTGCGCGGCCGGCTTCGCATGCGATAGGATGGCTGTGACTAACATTACTTTTCAAGTAGGCTATACTTCCCGAGGGCTGCGACGAAAATAGATGGGTAACAAGACGAGGGTGGTAAGAACGTCGATGTGTCGTGTGACGACGATTGCCTTTTGCCAAGAAAATAAAAGCCGCGCGCACAAGAGATAGCATTGCCAACGTCGCATCGTCGATACACCTACGCACACCACGCTTCGATGAAGTTTGATATATTGAGAACAAGGATCGCGGGCCAAAAGTAGCGCCCAGTTCAGGCCGCCATGATCGCCATCTTTGTCTCGCGCGCGGAGAAGGTTGTGGACTTTATTGAACACAATTTGCCTTACGGATTGACGCGTACAGCATCAAGGCACATCTGAGAATGTACCACAGACAAGTCTCGTCAAGTTCTTTCGAGGTCACACACCCTTCATACTTCGAAGACACAACAACCCCGTCACACTCATGATGAGCTCGAGACCAGACCACCTAGGCCTATTTTGTCGCGTCGCCGCGTTGAGAACATCTCGATATATAGTGGTCGTACTTCCCAGCTTTCCATTTTAGACCCCAATCCGAAATTTTGTGGGTCTGTCATAACGACAGCCGCCGTCGACGATACAGGGGTCTCGCATGAGTGGGGGATTGTTCTTGACCATTCGGCAGAGCTGATTCACACCCAAGAGCATAAATGCAATGGCGCCGAACGAGGTTAGGCATACTACTGTGCACCTGCTTTGTGGCTGTATGCAGGACTATTGCTTTGTAACGTAGCGCCTTCGCGGCTGTTTTGATTATTTCTCTTAGTGTACCCAAACTGAATGAGAGTAAGCGAACGGTGGACAAACGAAAAGCGTGCAGTATCGTTCATTGTCTGTTGAGAACTGGGCGACGCTCGCACATTTGGAGGCTATGACACCGAATGTATTCAAGAACCTGTCGCCTTCTTTCTTTGGTCAATGGTGGGCAACATGTTCTTTGTCAAAGCGAACATTGGTCAAGTGATAGCACAAAGGTTGTAGAAGACTGCGTTTGCATGGTCGTAACGATGATGCACATTGTACGATGTAATTGTCGACAATGTCTTTCACGTCTCAACGTCCCCGCACCAAATGTGATATCTACAATAGGGTCAAATTACGTGCATCGAGAGTACAACAACTTCCGTATACAACCGAGCCGGAGCATCATAGTCAGCACCATGTCGAAACGTCCAGCATCTCCTTCTCCCATCAAGGAGCCACGCGAAGCAAAAAAGCTCAAATTGGACCTGACCTCCCTAAACCCTGTCCAGGAAGATAGTCTGCAAGAGGAAATTACCGACGATGACGCCCTTGTCACAGTCTTTTCCGAGATCGAGGAGCGGGGATCGCAGTATGCATACACGTTGATGACTGAATCGCTCATTCCCCTTGTAGAGCATTCAACAGCAGAGAATACAGGTGGAGGCCAGCATAAAGGCGCAAAACGTGCGTCGAAAGCCAGTGAAGGTTTCAGGCCCTCGAAGCCTGCAGTAGCTGACAATCCGATCCCTGCATGCGAGCTGCACTGGGGTATCATCCCTCGTCTGGGTGGCTACCGTCCGCCTGTGTACCAGCCTCCTGCTCGTCTAAGCAATGGCGCCATCGAGCCACCCTTGTGGGAGGATCGAAAAGGCGGCGTTCGTGTCAAAAGGGGTGATCGGATCATCAATGGTTACGATCAAGCGTATCACCTGTGGCTTCCGTTGATGAATCTCCGACCTAGACCGCAAGACCAGCAACCTAAGCGTGAGCCGATTACGTATCAGTGCCAGCACGGAATCCCTATTGACTGGTCTGATTCAAAGGCGCTCTCGGTTGCGAACAAAGGCATCCAAAATGCAATCAGGAATAATTCAAACAACGAAAGTCCGTGGTCCGAAGAGGAACGTGAAACGTTGGCAGCCATCTTTCTCGAACACCCTATGATCTCCCTGTTGCATGCGGCCCAGCTCTTCAACAACCGCGCCCATCCCCTGAAAGATAATGTTGATAGGAAGGGATTTTATCCGATCGGCCGTTTTACTGAGAGCATCCAGCACGAATATCGCATCTACAAGACCACTTATGACGCAGGACAAGCGCCACGATTGGTGCCCACAGACGGTAATCCAGCTTCTCAAAAAGAGATTCCCCTTGACAACTTGATCGCAAAGTGGAAGAATGAGCAGAGAGATGTTGTTGAGACTAAAGAGGTCAAGAAAACCGCGAAAGATGCTAAGCTGAAAGAAAAAGATAGGGCTGCTCGCACGGCGACAACAGAGCAGAAGGGTAACGCTATCGGCAAGATGAGCGAGACTGCCGGGGTGACCAATCAGAAGCGAAAGGGCAACAGGTGGGAAGACAAGACCCCAGAGGAACAGGCCGCAATCATAGCTCGAGCAGACACTACTGGCCGAGAGATTGAGGACAGTGTCAATGCTGAGAGTGTAGTCAAATCTGCTGGAGGCATTGCGAAGATCGCTCCTGAGGTTGAAAGCCTGCAACAAGCCGATCCTATCGCTTCCATGACAGGCCCAAGTCCTTTCCAGGGAGAAGATGCAAAGCTTCGCGCTGCAGCCGGCGGAAATCTTTCACGAGAAGCCCACACATCCTCGCCTATGATTGTCTCTGCTCGTGCATCGGTCGCTTCGCCTTTGTACAGAAATGAGAGTCCTGCTGCCTATGTGGTCAAGTCAAACCAGTCGACTCAGACGCTCGGAAGTAACACTAAGTCATTGTCTTGGAGTAAATTATCTGTCGCCGCTCATCCTGCGATCGTAGAAGCTCACACTGGACCAGTCGCCGAGTTTACTGCAGCAGAACTCCACTACTGTCAGGATCGAGAGTTGTTGCATGTCGAAGATGTAACCATTGCAGAAGAGGATGTCGGGGATCTTGGAAAGGCTGTCGAGCCTATCCTTCTTAAGAGTGTATCTGACAACAAGGCCGCACGGGACGTGAGCATTGACGAGAATTACGATGAGGATGATATCTTGTAAGTTCTAGTAGCCTACAATTGATAGTATGAATGACCTGGTACACTAGCTTTATAGGGTTGAGCACTACGTAAGGAAGAGTGCCTTGTATATTATTGACACGGGCGCGGTGTCTCCAAGAACTGCCAACGCACCACAGCCTCAAAGTGGATTGGTAATTCTCATCAATGATCACAAATTATGACTTACATATGAAGTCCTGGACTGGAAAGCTTTGACAAGTCCATCGTTGCATCATAAAACTGGGGGTGGGTTAGCAATGCGGGGCGTTCAACTTCTGAGGTCGTGGTAAACAGTTTACATTTAATTAATCTACATAATGAAGAAACGCTAACTAGTGAGATGTGGGTCCATCTGCACCTCAGACTGCCCGTTGCACCCGGTGACTACGCCAGCCACATTGGATATGCTTTCAAATCGCCCCGGAGACCTACGCTTTTCCGACATTGTGCAATTCCTAGGCATTATATGACCAGAAAGAACAAAGAGTGTCGAGAACTCAATGCCAATCTCCATTAGCTCAGTACTCGACCCAGAAATTCAACAACAGCAGCTCTGTCAACATGTCCCGTTCCTTTCTCATCGTGGGCGGAACTGGCAATACCGGCCGCGGCGTGGTTGAAATTCTCTCCAAGACTCTTCAAGATTATCCAAGATTCTCTGAATACCGTCTTCTCGTTCAGACACGCTCAGCCAGTGGCCCTGTGGCTACAGAGCTTGCCAAACTGCCTCGTGTCGAGATTGTCGAAGTGAACTGGCCCGATATTACTTCTCATTGGCTGTCCGACCGAAAAGTTGCCAGGGTCTTTATAGCCTCACAGCCCCGGCCGAACCAATTTGCTGAAGAGTCGACGTTCCTCTTAGCAGCTCTCCACGCAGAAGTTGAGTACGTAGTGCGCATCTCGACGACTACGACAAATGTACGTCCTGACTGCGAGGCATTTTATCCACGTACGCACTGGGCTATTGAGACGATGCTTGAGCAACCGGCCTTCAGCAAGCTATACTGGACATCTCTGCAGCCGACTGGGTTCGCGCCAATGATACTGCACCCCGCTGCTGAGTTAATTAGGAGGGTACGAGCTGGCGAGAAGCAAGACACGCTTCGGATCCTTCTCAACGATGCACCCTCTGCCATCATTGATCCTTACGACATCAGTCGTGTCGCGGCTAAGCTCTTGGTTCAGGAAGATATCTCCAAGCACAACAAAGCCAAGTACACCCTCACCGGACCAGAAGACATCAGCGGCGAGCAAATTGTGG
The DNA here is from genome assembly GCA_004522025.1 of Didymella segeticola. Classification (NCBI taxonomy): domain Eukaryota; kingdom Fungi; phylum Ascomycota; class Dothideomycetes; order Pleosporales; family Didymellaceae; genus Didymella; species Didymella segeticola. Next base: position 3,090,165 of record SDAV01000003.1, on the reverse strand, counting down.
CAATGGTAGAAAATTACATTGGCAAAAAGGTGGAAGACGTGTCATACAAGGATGTGACTGTGCTTGATGAGGTATTTGACACACCTGGAGAGTCCAAAAACGTGATCAGATCGGCTAAATTGGGCCCTATCACCACTTGGGCGGGACTGTTGACAGCATCGACGACTAGCAAAGAGGTTCTTGAGCTTGCGCCGCCAATTATCACCCCTGCGGATACCTTGAAGGCTTTGTTGTAATCATTTTAGAATTTTCATGCAGCCAAGAGGCACATGATGAAGAGTTCCACATTTGTCAACAATCAAGCGATCATCAAATTAATTGCTTGGGTACCTAGGCGTCAAAAGACCACGAAGAGATCCGTGTCCGACCTAATTCAGTAACCTTTTTGCTTATCGCTTGATTGTTAACAACGCTGTCAATTAAGACATCTAGGCAACATCGCATCTTAGTTTAGCGTAGAAAAGCATCGCCCTCACGTTCGACTCATCAGATCTTGAGAATCCAATTAGTAGATAACACGTCACTCTACTCTTCTTTAGGACATCATGGTATTTGTAGCTATGATCGATCTGCCGTAGTTCCGAGCCGGTGTCTATCCCCACTGTGTTCGGGCCACAAATGGTCATTTTAATTCGACTAGCAGCTACGTTTTCTCAACGCTGACAAGCTACTCCCCCCATCTTTCGCAACGTTGCACAGTATGCTTCTCAAGATGACCTATAGCCTCTCTCAAAGAGAATTAGAGCAGACCATGGTTCTTTTTGCCGTCTGCAAGAAGGTCTACTGCTTTGACAACCTTGTTGTTCAACTGCTTCATCGACACCTGATCTGCATGCTTAATTCGTTCTACTTTGCGTTCCTGAGGGCCGTACACCACACCTCTGAAGCCGTTCAGGCCCAGCTCTCTCAGATTTCCAAAGAAACTCAGAGGGGGAATGGGGCACACGTTGATTAGCGCATTCGCCAATGCAGCGTCGTCATGACGATCGACCATCTGCGGCCCGTTCCGGAGCGATCTCGGGGATATGGTTTCGGGATGCCAGTACCGGTAATGTGATTTGTCATCTAAGTAGCCAGGTTGGTGTCCCTCTACGCTCTGGTCACCACCAGCGCTGATGTGAGCTAGAGCTTTGTCTCTCCAAGACGCTTCTTCGACTGGCGTAGCATCTGGAATGATGAGACTGTCCAATACAGTAGTTGATGGCTTACTATCCCCTACCTGACTCGCTACCGAAAGCACATCCTCTATCTGCTTCGGCGTCACGAACAGACTGATTGCCTCATTTGATGCATCATTTTCGTTTGCGAGATTAGACCTGCTAGAGCGAAGGCCTTCCAACTCCTCCTCTAACTGCGGACACACGCGCTGAACCGCAACCTTGAAGCTCGCAAGATCTCTGTGAGTCCGTGTGGGTACTGCTGCGCACTCTAGCGCCCCACGCCTATAACCTTCCCCTGTGTCCCAGCTGAGACTGGCCGCCCCAACAGGCTCCTTGAAGCCTTGAAAGTATGCATTGAAAGTCAGGAGTATCTCGGCCGTGAATGGAACAGACAGGCTTCCTTTGCGTCTCAGCTTCTTCAGGAGAAGAGTGTAGTAGATCATGATCCAGGCTTCTTCGTCGTTGTAATAGTCGGTCTCAGCATTACGAATTGCGCCTCCGTCAGCGTCTAACTTGGAGCCGCGCTTCTTCAGCCCCTTGTCAAGTTTAGTTCTTTTGAGTGGGGCTTGAGGTGTGGAGTCATTCTCGTGAGATCCGCGCTTTCTGGTTGGCATTGTGGAAAGATGGACGTTTGATTTGGTACTACGATCGTAGTGGTGATGTTTGGAGTACAGAACCATCGGTGGACGGATAAACAGGGTACATAAATCGACAAATCGAATCCTGGCTAGTGTGACGAACGGCCACAGTGTCATTGTCAGTGCTTTCACTGTGTGGAATCCAGACGGGAACAACAGTCCTTGCTCTGACAGCCTCTGCACGCCCGAGGGCACACGCGTACAATGTCTTTGAAGATGGATCATTTGCTTGAACGATTGAACGAACTCTCATGATCCGGCTTTAGGAAACGGCGATGTCAAGTCCAGACGAAGCGAATCTGATGAACTTGTGGATTGAATTGAAGACGATCAACGATTAATTCGCTCGGGCGTCGAAGGTGACAACTGAAGCCTCTAAGCCCAATACTGCATTTCCTGTTTCAGTTCCATCATTTCCTTGCCTTCTTACCCTTTCTAATACAGGAATCCGCGTCATCACTTGACTCCTCCCCTTCCACCTCCTTCCCACTGCTCTGCATCTTGGAACTAGCTCGCGTCCTTTTCCCAGTCAGGGTCGAGCTCCCAGAGGCCACTGCCCTCGCGGTGGACGGGACCTTTGTTGTAACAAACTTAGCACCCGATGCTTTTCCCACACGCTTGCCCTTCTCGTCAGTATATGTACTTCCCCGCAGGACATCCCGCGGCTTCAGGAGGCCGATAGGAAGATCCTCTCCTTTATCATTCCTGGTTTCCAACTCCAGTCCGCTACTGAGTAGATCGGCAAAGTACCGTTTGAACTTCGATGTCACCGAGTCTTGCGTGCGCGGTCTTCTCTCCTGCTCGTTTGTCCCGGTTCCAAGACGATGGGCGTTGATGTTGTCGCGCAGGACCTTGGAGTGTTTAGGTATCCAGTCATTACTCCACTTGATGAGTCCGTCGCGTAAGATGAGGGTCCGGTTCAAGGCTCGTCCAACGTCCAGCTCTGCGACAGTCCAGGAGCCACACTGTGTTGAATTAAGCTTAGCCTGTACGTCGAGGTCACTGCGGCGATAGACTTGTTGAAACGACCTGTTGAACTTCGTGATGTGCTTCTCTTGAAGGGTCAGTCGGCTGGCACCTTCGCCCTTCATCACCACGTCAAAGTGAGGGTTGATCGAGCAATTGTAGTAGGCGTTGTTGTCGACGCGGAAAGATCGAACGATGACGGTAGGGACCCAAGAGTCTTTCCCATTCTCCCAACGCCCATTGACACCTTCAAACTTGTTGTCGTTTGAAGGTCGAAAATCTGGGTTACTACTCCACGGCGCCGTTCTATGCGAATCCGCTGGGATGACACCAGCTGCAGGATAGACCTTTCTGGGAGGATCTCTGCCCGGTACAGCTGTTGCGTCGGTCTTGAATGCTGGTACTCGCGTGCGCTGTGTGAAAGTTGTGCCATCGGGAAAGATGTGGGTATATGATGCAAGATCCCATTCGTCGTTCCCTGGTATGGCTTCGAAGGTCTCCCCAATAGCTTTTGGGTTTGGCTGATGCTGTGAGACACGTTCGATATCGGCTGTCGGTTCAGAACCCCTTTCAGCTTTCGATGCTGCCCTGGTCACACGACGCTCCGTCGATCGAGTCGCTTTGTTTTGACCGCCCCTATTCTCTTCCAGATCAACAACATTCCCTTGCTCGCTTTGATCGTCGGCAAGTACAGGAGCATCATCGGTTGGATGTCCCGGCAGCGATAATCCATGATAGGACAGAGCAAATAAATCTCCCTCGTCACCAGAAGATCCGCCCTCATCAAGCTCCAGCTCTCCTTCAGGCTCGATATGTAGCCCTCTATCATCAAACCCAGGCTCGCTTTCGGCATCAGACAGCTCATAGGATCCATCTGGATCATCTGAGAACTCTGCATCTCGGGCATCGCCGGCCGTGACATTCTCCTTATGCCAATCCTTTGAGGCCCCCGCTACAACGCGAAGCCGGGCACGATCCTGTCTACCAGGTCCTTGCACCCTATTCGAAGCGTGCGGGGCTTGGAACCGCGGACGCCCAGGCACCACTCCAGGAACCACGCTCTGCTCCTCCAAAGCGCGCCGACCATGATCGTCGAGTACGAAATGTCGGGCACACCGCATTTTGCTGACATAGTGACCCACAAATTGTCTCTGGCCCCCTGCGACCTCCTCAAGGGGCTTATCGGAGTTCTTCCCCGCACTCTTTCCAGTCTTCCAGACGAATGTACGGATGAGTGACGGCACCATTCGAGTCTTATACCGCGGTCTATCATCAGTGCGCGCTGGGCTAGAAACATTCTCGACGTTCGCAACTGCTGCTCCCCAGTCTTGTGACTCCCAAGACGTTTGGGCCTCGTTCCCGTCATTATCCGTCCAGTCTCTAGAAGCTGCGGCGCAGTACTGTCGCGTAAGAGGCAGAGATTCAGGCAGCTCTTTGAGGGTGAAACCTTCGCGCCTATAACGCCATTTGTTCACCTCGCCTCTGCGGTCCTCGATGCTGTCGTGGTCTAAACGAACTGCGCTCTGTGGGAACTTTTCGCGGAGGTGTTGTCTCCTTGTGGTTGACGGATTTGACGAGAGGCTCCTGAGGCCCTCAGGATACTGGTGTAGCTGACCCGGGCCTATGACTGGGATCTGGCTTCGCGATCCGATCCCGAACTTGCTGTAGAGACCGATCAGGAAGGCGGCCCATGTGCTTCCTCCGGGCTGTTCACTGTAGAACCGCCTATTCCACGCGTTTTGGTAGTAGAGGAAGTCGTCCCAGTAGTTCTGCGCCTTCTGGTAGCGCAGATGCCACTTGTTGGTCTTGTTGTCGTGGTGGAGTTTACGAAGCTCATCCACGCGTGGTTGCATAGCGTTGAACATAGCGTGTCGTGCGCCTTGGTCGTAGATTTCGCCAGTCTGGATATCAGTCAGAGGCGCCCAATTCGTCCGCCAGTCGTTGTCGAGTGCTTTCCCCATCTCCCTGATCTTGTCTGCGGTCGGCTGCTCGTGCGCTTTGTCACGGCACCAGATGAGATACTCCAGCAGCTTGATCCGCGTGTTTTGCATCCAGATATCCATCTCGTCCTTGTCCTTCGGTGGTTTCGCTCGACATCTTTGGGTAGGATCGTCTACCGTCGTGTCGGGCTCGTGATCGGACGGTTCCTGTCCGCTGTCCTTGGCCGTGGCCGATCGTGTCCTCGTCATGTCGAGACAGTGTCTGATCTGCAGCGTGTCAATGGTAGTGTTTTGGAGTGCCACTGTGCGTACAACCACTATCTATGTCATTGTGCAGGCCAAGCACCGCTCTTTGTCGAGCTTTCGAGTGAAGGCGACACAAAGGGCATTGTGTTGACGGCGTCTTCACCCAGGGACATTTTACCGAGTTAGAGAACATCAACCTATCGAAGCAAAGCTAATGAGCTATCGAGAGGCAATAGTTCCTTCACAGCTAGGTAGAAAACTAGTCGTGATGAACTTATTAGATTGACGATTTTGACTCGTCCTCCATGTCCTGCAGCGACGCAGTACACTCGTCCCAAGCCCATGTCAGTGACTGACAATGGACTCGGAATAGCACAGCTAAAGTACTGCAAGAGCACCACCTCTTTGTCCGGAAGCACAGCCACGCCGCCACAAAGACTGCACATCCCTGGCGATGATTTGACATGACTCGATCCAGCATGGGGGGTACTGCATTGAACAGCTTGTGAGTAGCGCCAACCATCGCGAAAACTCTATTGACATTTGAGATGCGTTCATCAACCCGATCCAAGTATGTACCGCAGAGCTTGTAGCTGCGTAAAGGGAGCCAACGAGCAGTCACCGTGACTTCCCAATAAGACGCCTTAGACAAGGAAAAAGAGACCACACAACCCGCCCTTGCAGTTTCATACACTACGCCTTCACCTTTTCTACACTGCAATAACTACCCTTTCCCCTGATCTCTCACACTCGGCGCTCAATCAAAGGTGCCGAGCGGGTCATTATTGGATGCCGACTCTTCGCGCCGTGCGACTTCTAAACCTGTGCGTGGACTCAGGAAGACAAAGATGAAGTAGAGTAGCATACCATCGCATCTCGCATTTCCAAGCACCCCTCAATTAGCGTAGTGAATCTATTCTCCGTCAAAAACAGCCATGGCACATCTACACGCTTCCCTCGCTGAGAATAGGCGCTGCGCTATGATCGCCGCGCAGAGCGTTGAAGAAGTTCGACGCACAGCTGCGGGGTGCCCGTGTTTCTTCTCTATTCATATCGTCTTGGCGATTCTATCTGGGGGTTTTCTGATGGTGAAGATTGCACGTCCGGCATGTATGTAGTAGACCAACAGGCAACATTGTATGTGTGAGTAGTAGGTTGTAGTTAAGTCTATTCTGTCTCCATATGTAAAGAACCTATCTCGTCTACCCCCGCGTGTGTGCTTGTGGTTAGGGGTAGTCGTCTTAAATAGAAAATTATAAGTTGTAGCTTCGTTGGCCTAGAAGCCGGACTAACGGCAGACATATCTATCCATTCTACAATCATAATGCAGATCAAGCAACCCTCACAAACCAGTATATTCCCAACACCCCACTTCTTCCCCAAAACATCACACCCACCATCGACCTGCCAAAACCCGATCCCTATACAACACCCCGACCAGCCAATAAATTAAGAACAAATCTCTACATCCTTCTCTACATCCTCTAGCGTGTAGTCTAGACATAGCACCCACAGCACACTCCCCCCATCGCACGAACTAAACAAATGAACCTCCCTCCCCAAAAAGGTACATAAATTGCAGGACCCTCCATCCCGCAGTAAGAAACGCAACGAGACATTGCTAGCTAGCCCTACCTCTACCCGGCCGAACTCCTACTCATGTACAGATTTTGTCTGCATGTAAGGAGAGGAGAGGAGAGGAGGGTTGTATATATGAAGAGGTAGATATGATAGGGGAAATACCTGTACCAAGCAAGGAGAGTGCGATAATAATGGTGGAGACTTCGTTCGGCTTGGACTTGGACTGGGACTGGGACTGGATTTAGGAGGAGACATCGTGAGTGTTTATCGTGGATGTTGATGAGATTCAAGAGTGTTTTACCAACACCACTACTGCGCAGCGCTTGATATATTAACGGCAGATTCAACCACTGCCCTCCTTCCACCGCCCGTCGTTGCCGCTGTATCCCCTGTATCCTCCGCCACCGCCACCGCCACCGCCGTTATAACCTCCCCTCCCGCGTCCGCCGCCGCGATCGTTCCTCGGCGGACGGTCGGAATACGCGTTTCCTTGGTATCCACCGCGACCTCCACCGCCTCCACCGCCTTGATATCCACCACCACCGGCTTGGTACTCTCTTCCACCGCCACCGCCTTGATATCCTCCCCCGCTGTAAGAATCACGATTCCCACCGTACCCGTTTCCGCCCGCGTAATTGCTTGGCGGGCCGCGGGGCTGGGGTTGTCCGGACCAAGCCTGTCGTGGCGCTGATTGCTGGCCTGGGGGCGCGAAGCCAGGCGGTCCTGCGTTGAAGGGGGCGACGAAACCCGGGGGTGGGACCCAGCCTGGTGGGGGCGGGGGGATGCCGTTGGCGGGTGCCGGGGGCCACGAGTTTGCGCCGGGGACGAAGGGGGGAGCGAAGCCGGGGGGTCCTGTTGGTGCGGCGTAACCTCCTCCATTGTTGTTGTTGTAGCCGCCATTGCGATCGTTGCCGTAGCCACCGCGGTCGTTGTTGTAACCCCCGCGGCCTCCACGCCCACGATCGTTGTAGCCGCCGCGTCCTCGGTAGCCGCCGCGGCCGCCGCGGTCTTGGTTGCGCTTCGTGGCTGCGATGTCGCCCTGGTTCAGCGCTGGGGGAGGCAGCTTCACGCCTTTGAGGAGCATGGACTTGTGGGCGTTGTCGGCGGTGAGGGGAGGCATTTCGTAGTACACCCTAAATCAACATTAGCTTCGTATATCACAATCACTTCAAATACATACCGCATAGAACCGTCCTGGACTACCTCAAAGTCGGTGGCGCCGTCTGCGTCAAAGGGCGGCACGAGCTGCGAGTCTGGGACAAACAGGTCGTGGGGCTCAATCTCGCCGTGCAGCGCACCGGACTTTGTGTGATCGATGTTCCACTTCTTCACAGCGCTGCGGTAGAGGGCTGCATTGGCGTCGTTGAAGAGCTGGCCCTGCTGCGAGAACATGAGCGTCTCCTTGCCAAACTCGTTGCGTGCTTTTTCGTCGGGCGACAACTCCGGGTATTTTGTAGCCATGGCGTCGAGGAGGCGTCTCTCGTCGATGAAGGGCAAGACGGCGACACCCTGCCAGGCGAACTTCTTGCCGTTGAGGTCGATGGGGAAGTCGACGGGGTAGAAGTCGTAGATGGGCGACTCCGGGTCTTCCATGAGAACGCGGAAGGGCTCGGGAATGGCGTGGTTGGAGGCGGCCGGCAAGACACCCATGAGCTGCTCATACGGGTGGAAAGGCGTGCCCTTCTCGAACAGCTCGCGAGGGTTCATGTCTTCAAGACCGACAAAGTCGGCGGCAAAGGGCGCGTAGTGGTGGGGGAAGTACCATGTCCAGGACGGGCAGCCTTGCATGTAGTAGGCCAGCACCCAGCAGAGACCTTCGGCGTACTGGCGGGCGACCTTGTTGCGGAAAGCAATGTCGTCAGGCGCAACGTGGAACTTTTGCTGGTAGTAGCGCTCCTCGTAGCCAGGCTCCCAGAGCATGATGGTGTCCTCTGGAGGTGCGTCGGGGTCTTTCTTCTCCACCGGCACAGGCTCGTCAGGCACAACAGGCGTGCTGCGTCCAGGAGTGCCGTTGTCGGCGTCCTCGATGTCGTCAGCCTTGCGCTTGCCGAGGTGGACGGGCGTGTCTGCCCCAGAAGCAGACTCAGAGGCGGGCGTCGACTCGTCGGTGGTAGGAGCTGTGCCGTCAGTCTTGGCCTTCATCATCTCCTTGAGACGGGCGGCGGCGCTCTTGTTGGTCTGGACGTCGCGATTGTGGAGCACGTCCTTGTGGGCGTTGCGCACTTCACTCGATTGAGCATCCTGAGGGGCGAAAAACAGCACGCCCGAGTTCATGTACGTGTTGGTGTCTTCCTTGACGCGCTTGAAAGGCGGCGCGCCGTTGTCGTGTCCTCCACGACCTCCACCGCGGCCTCCACGGCCTCGGTTGTTGCCAGCCTCACGCTGAGCGCGCTTGGCGGCCTGGCGGTCAGATACTTCCTTGCGCTTCTTGAAAATGTCAGCCTCCTTGCCGGCGAGGGCAGAGAGAATCTGCTGCACACGGCGCATGTCTGGGAAGCCGTCCTTGGTGACGTAATCGTCCATCTCAGCAGCCAAGTCACGCCAGATGCTGATGAGCAGATCAATGCCCTGGTCACGAATCTCCAAACTGGGCAAGTGAGGAAGGAAATCGTTACCAACAAAGAAACACATAAACACCCAGTCGTCGAGGGAGCGCTCTAGGTCATACTTGAACGTCCTCTTAGGCGTGTCCATCTCGACGGCTAGGTACTCGCGGAGGATGCCCGTGTGCAGCCAGATATAAGGCTTCAGCTGGTGCTCGGACGAGGCCCACTCCTCGGCGGCCTCCTCCTCGGTGAGCTTCTTGCCGTCGTCTGGAAATTCACAGTTGTTGCGGATGTGGCCCTTGCGGCCGCAGCGCGTGCACACCTTGTCCTTACCAGAGTCGAAGAAGACGTCTTCTCGAAGCACACGGAAGCGAGGCTCATGGGTGGCAAGACTCAGCATGATCAAGTCGGCATCAAGGCCGTAGATGACGTGAGAGGTGTTTGGGTCATGTGTGGGCATGGCGCGCTGGGAGCGAACAAAGTTCATGATTTTGTGCTCGCCCTCACCGGGGACCGAGGCGTCAGAGATGATGACCTTCATGTCCTTCCACGAAGGGTCGGTGGTGAATTTGTAGGCACACCAGTACTGCAGCGACTCGGCAAGCAGATGCATAAAGGGGGTGCCAGGGGTAATGGCATTCGAGTCCCAGGTCTTCTCGACGACCTCTTCTATGCTGTTGATGTCCTCACCACGGCTGGCCTTTTGCGAGTTGAGCATCTTGACAAACTCTGCACGCTCAGCGTCCTTTTCGGCGGCCTCTTTGGCTGAGCGGAAGCGGCGCGAGCGCTGCTGGTTCATCTTGGCGCGCGGGGCGACACCATCGACAGCCATGTAGAGCAGCTTGCGTGGGCGGACCATGCCAACGACGCGATCAGTGTACTCAAAGATGGCGACCATCATGTCGGCCTCGGTCTTGGGGGCGGGCTTGTCTTCGGGGTGGGAGCAGGGGTGGACGATGCCGTTCATGTCGAGGTAGAGGTTATCGAACTCCTCGCCGTTTGGGTTTGGAGTGGTGCGGTCGACGGGGATGACTTGGTCGCCGACCTTTTTGGGCTGCTCCTCTAGCACAGTAGACACGATTTTGGGGTACTTCTGGCTGAGCCAGCGAAACATGGCGGGGACACCCATGGTGAAGTCTAGTGCAGTGTTGTAGCAGTCTAGTGCAGTGTTGTGGTGTCTAGTGCAGCGTTGTAGTGTCTAGTGGCAGTGGTCTGATAGCAGTGGTCTAGTGGCACTGTACTGGTGTGGCACTGTGTTCTAGTATTGGACTACTGGCACACTACACGAAGAGGCAGCTGTCGACGACGTGCGTCAGGGCAGTGTGCGTGAAGAAGAAAAAGGACAGACGCTGCTCGGGAGCGACTCTTTGTGAGAAAGAAATGCGCAGTCACGTGTGGAATCACGGGAGTAGTGTGAAGCGGAGATGCAGCTCAGTTACCGTGCGAGCGACACGGGGTGATGTGGTGGTGGTGGTGGTAAGATGAAGAGTGATACGAGGTGAAGTTGAGATAATTCTGGCGTTGGAGCTAGGATGGAGAGGTTCTGCCGGTGTTGTGCCGGTGTTGTGCCGGGGGTGTTTCTGCCGGGGCGGTGAGGGGGGATTTCTGTGGAGAGAGAGTGAGTGAGCTGGCCTGAGAGACGTCGACTGCCTCCAACATTGACCGTCGAGGTCTTGTAGTCTCCAGAGAGAGCCATCACCACCACTACCAACATGCACTCGTAGCCCTGCCCTCTTAAGCCCTGCCCAAGCATAGCCCAGCCCAAGCATAGCTCTGCCCAAGCGTAGCCTTTGTAGCTTGACAGTCTTCAAGACTTAGAAGTCTTCGACTTCAAGAGTCAAGACAAGATGCTTCGCGTGCTCGAGGCCAACGCCCCTCCCCGCCAGACGGCCAGCGAGACCATCAGCACGCTCAGCAGCCGGCTGGCCAGCGCGACGCTGCTCGAGGACCGCCGTGCTGCCATCCTGGGCCTGCGCAGCTTCGCCAAAGAGTACCCAGCCTCGGTGGCCTCAGGCTCTCTTCGCGGCTTGATAGCGGCTCTCTCCCACGACGCCGAAGATGTCGACACGCTCAAGCTGGTCCTCGAGACGCTGCTGGCCCTCTTCCACCCCAATCCAGACAGTCCCGAGGCCGCCGACGAGATTCACATGTGGCTGGCCGACGAGTTCACCATGGTGCGCCCGCCTCTGTTGTCTGTTGTCTGTTGTCCGCCCGCTGAGCTTTCTCATAGCGCCCCGACAACATGACGGTCCTGCTTGACCTGCTCGACACGCCCGACCTCTACTCGCGCCTCTACCCGCTGCAGCTGATCCGCGCCTGCGCCCAAGCCCGCCCCGACCGCACACAAGACGCCATCCACGCCGCCCCCATGGCCACCAGCCGCCTGGCCGCCATGCTCGACGACCCCCGTGACATGGTCCGCAACGATGCCCTCGTCTTGCTCGCCGACCTGACCCGCGCCTCGCCCGAGCTGCAAAAGGTCTTTGTCTTTGAAGATGTCCTGCCCAAGCTGTTTGCCATGCTACACGCCGATGGTGGTCTGACACAGGGTGGCATCGTCGTGCAGGACTGTTTGTCGCTGCTTGCCAACCTGGTCCGCTTCAACCCCTCCAACCAGATGTATTTTATGAAGATGGAGTACCCACGTCACTTTGTCACTCTCCTCTCTAAACCCACTGCCAATGGCCACGGCCATTCACGTGATCACGACAACCACGACGACCACGACGACTGGCGCAGCCCTCAGAGCGACAAAAATGTCTGGGGTCTGCTCGTCATCATGCGCATGTTCCTCGTCAAGGGCGCTGCCGTCACGCCCCAGAACCAGCAAGCCCTCGTCCACTACGGCCTCGTCGCACAGCTGCTGCACATGGCCTTTGACCCTGCCACCGCCATGCTCATCCGCGTCGAAGCTCTGAGCACCTGCGCAGACCTCATCAGAGCCAATCCCCCCATGCAGGAAGGGTTCGCCCAGGAGCAGGTCCGCCCCTTCACCCAGTCTTCTGCCACCAACGGCGCATCCACCAACGGCGCACCCACCGTCTACGTCATCGAGGCCCTCCTCAACCTCGTCCTCTCCCCCGCCCCAAATGACCTCTTCGACATGCGCAGGGCCGCCGCAGACGTCATCAAGGCCTACTTCCACAACCACCCCCAAATCAGCGACCACTTCCTCAACCGCGCCATTGGCGGCCACGAGCAGGGCGACGACACTCAGAATGCCCTGACTATCCTCATGGAGGGCTTTCAAGCCTCGCCTGCTGACCCCTACCGCCTCTGGTTCGCCGCCACCCTCCTCTTCGACCTCCTCTTCGACAACCTGCCCGCAAAGCACAAGCTGATGCAGGTCAAAGAGGGCGACGCAGACAGCGGCGAGGAAGTCGTCACCTGCATACAGACCCTGACGGCAAACCTCATCGCCAGTCTGCAGCTCGACCAGGACGAGCGCATCTCCATTGGCTACCTCATACTGCTGCTCGGCTGGCTGTTCGACGACGCCGCTGCTGTCGACGACTTCCTCGGCGAGGCCAGCAGTCTGCAGAGTCTTGTGCAAGCCGTTCTACGGCCCGGCGACGACCACACAATCACTCGCGGTCTCTGCGCTGCGCTACTTGGCACAATCTACGAATTCTCCACACGAGACTCGCCCGTGCCGCGTCGCCAGCTGCAGGACACACTCACCGCTAAGCTCGGCCGCGAAAAGTACCTCAACGCCATCACCGAGCTGCGCAACCACCCGCTGATCCGCGACTTTGAAGTCCTGCCCCAGCGAGCGGGAGGCGAAGGCAGCCTGCCAGACGTCTTCTTCGTTGACACCTGCGTTGACTTTCTGAAGGACAACTTCAGCCGCCTCACCAGAGCAATTGACCGCGATCCCAACATTGAGCAGCACCAATCGCACGACGGCGTCGATCGCGATGTTGTCGATGCACTGCGCGGCGAGATTGACGGCAAAGAACACAGCATCCAGGAGCTGAAAGCACAGCTAATGGAACTCGAGCAGAAGCTAGACCAAGAGCACGCAAACCACCGCAAGACACAGCAGGCCGCAGACGAGCAGCGCAACACCCTGAAACGCATCAACGACAAGCTGCACAACGATCTTGACACCGAGCTTGCCGCACGAGACTGCGACCACAAGAAAGCCACGCTCGAGGCGGAGAACAAGTTTAACCTGCAGATTGCCGCCCTCAACAATAAGCTCCAGCAGGCCGCCAAGGACTCGACACTCGCCGTGTCGCGGACGAAGCAGGAGTACGACGAGAAGCTGCACGCCGCGTACAAGTCTTCGGGTGAACTACAACGCCGTGCCGAGGCTGCGGAGAAGGCGCGCTCTGATGCGTTCGACAAGATTCAGCAGCTCGAGAAAGCGCACCAGCAAGCCCGCAACGAGCTGTCTTCTGTCAACGAAGCGCTGCGCAAGGCCCAGTCACAGGCGCAGCAGCACGACGCTCAGATCCAGCACCTCACCGAGGAGAAGCAGGCGTTGCAAGCTAGTGTTGAGAAGATGAGCTCGGATCACCAGACAGCTGTCAGTGAGCTCAAGGCGAATCACAGCAAATCTATCGACTCGCTCAAGGTAGATCATCAGAAGTCTGTCGACGGGCTCAAGTCAGAACACCAAGCCCACATCCTCGAGCTGGAAGCCGCAAACGAGACCGCCACCCAGACTGCCCTCGCCAAACTAAAGGCCACCCACCAAAGCGCCACAGACAAGCTCACATCAACCCACGAATCCTCGCTCGCCAAGCTCAAGTCCGAACACCAGGCCGCAACCTCGTCATCCACCGCGCACAAATCCACCATCGACAAACTCACCTCTGACCTCACCGCGCTGAAAACACAGCTACAAGATCAGACATGGAAGACGACCGAAGCCACGCAGAAACTCGCCAAAGCCGAGGCCGCAACGAGAGATGTACAGGAGAAGCTGAAGAAAGCTGAAGCCGCGAGCAAGGCAAGCAAGAACGACAAGAACGTTAAGAATGACAAGAACGACAAGGCGGCAGACGTCAGCAAAAAACTCATCAAAGAGCTGCAGGATAATCTGCGCAAGGCCCAGGACGCGGAGAAGGAGAAACAAGCCGAGATTGACGATTTGCTCGTTATGCTCGGGGAGCTGGAGGACAAGCGGGGGGTGGATAAGGTATGTCTGCATCTATGTCGACGTGTTAGATTGAGAGAGAGGTATGTGCTAACGCGGTGTAGAAACGACTCCGAGACCTGGGCGAGGAGGTCAGTGAAGGCGAGGAAGACGATGATGAGGACGAGGACGAAGATGATGACGAAGAGGAGGACTAGCATTGCCCTCCGTCGACGGTCAGCGTACAAAATTCCCGAGTGCGATGCGGTATAACAACACTTCGTGGACTTGATCACTACGATTACGGAGCATGTGACATTCACGACGTCCCCTTCCGCAAGTACGCGCATGGCATGCGAGTCTGAATGGCAGAATGGGGAACTCTGGGTGCAGATGCATCGAGGAACTGTGCGGCTGCTAATGTGCCGGAAACTTAAGCATTCGACGAGGAGCTCGCTGAGATAAGTCGCGCGTACACCGGCTGTCATGCGGCTGGTAAGGCCAGGCCCGATGCCGCAGGTTGGCAACTTAGAGCTTGTCGACTGAGCTCGTTCTGAGTCAATGGATTGGTGTGAATGTGGGGGTTTATCTGGGGATGTGGTTCTAAAACCATCATTCAAGGTATTGGGGCCAAAATTGACGCTATAGATTACACACACTGTGCCAATTGTAATTGTCGAAAATTGCAGGGGCAAGGTCCACAGTATGGCAATCGCAGTGTACATAGGGCAGTCCAAGTAAACAACGCAGTAGATTCCCCCTAAATGTCGCCTAGGTCGATGACTTGTCTCCACAAGTGACTGCGTCATATCGAGGGCCTCAATCTGACTCGAAAGCCAATCGACCGAATAACATCCACAAGAATGCCATCCCATCGCGGTTTATCCAAGCACCCGCAACTCCCAATCACCTTCCTTCGCCAATCAAAACTCATCGAGACGGTAGCCCTCGTGAACCTTCTTACCGTTGCGAAGGACCTTGACCTTCTTGCGGGGCCTCATCTCCGCCACTTTTTCCTCGCCAACTATTTTGGCCATCGCCTCGCGACGCACGTCCTCTCGTTCACCATCTGCAGCGACCTTCCTCAATGTATCGTTCTCCTTGCGCTCGATGCATACGGGGCAGCTGCAGTCCGGATGCCAGCCCTGTACGACGAAGCCTTGGTGGAGCTCGTCTCCTCCCTTGTAGTAGCCACCAGCAGGTCCAAGACCGCTAATGATGCACGGCACTAACTGCATCTCCGTGCCTCTGTCTCTACGGGCAAGACTCTTGTCCCCCGGATCCTCGCAGTCAAGAGTGTTCTGATACTCGGTCCTGGCGTCCACAATCTACGTGATGAATGTTAGCCAAATCAAGGTCCTCGGGTTGGGGTTGGATGCTCACTGTTTTCTCCGAGATATGATCCTGGCGGTACTGACGCCTGGCCTGGAGGAGCCCGGGTCGCTCGTCGGATTTAAGAGCTTGTTCCCAGGCGTTGTCGTTTTTGACACCGCCGCCTTTGATGATCTTGACTTTGCCGTTCACGACCACTTCGGCGTCTCTGTGCTCCACGCCCTCGACCTGCTTGGCTTCATTTGCGGTCGGAGAATCGTCTTCTTCTCCACCGGTGTCTGCATCTGACAGATCGTGGTCGGTAGGTAGCACGATGCCGAGGGAAGATTCGTCTGCCGTTTCCAGGTCGTCAGAGATGGCTGGACTGCCCGTTTCTAACTCGTCATCACTCGTGTCTTCTGCGGGATCTTTGCTGGGGTCATAGGTCACTTCGATAGACTGGATCAGTGTAAGCTGCGTCCTCGATTTGTATGTCATTGGGATGGGGGTTGACCTGGGTTTTGAATCGATTCAGTTGCGGCTCTTGTTTCGCGCCAGTACCCAGGACGTAACCTGGAGTTGTGTCGAAGTAGCTTCTCTTCTTGTACTGATCCTTTGTCATGTTGCCGTTGATCGATCGACGGTGGTGGTGGTGATGAAAAAGAATGACTTTGGTCGAGTTCGAGAAGCATGAAGCTACTCTTTATACAACCAGCTATTAAGTAGCCAGGTAAAGGTAGCAGACTTCAGTTGAGGTGGGATTAAGTGACTGACTCACCTCCGTTTGCGCAATTGACTTCACTATCACATTGTGCAACCGCTTGTTGGGCTTGCGACCATCACGAATCAATACACGTGACTTGCGCAACGCGCGCAACACACTGCACTACAGCTTTTGAACATATTATCTTATAACAGGAAGCGCACTGTTGACGGTGGTCAGCAAGTCAATAAGCAAATCGTGCAAAATGCGACGAAGGCGCCCAGAACTTTGAGCTCCATACCCGAAGTCCCACATGACCATTGCCCCGATCAGTCCCGGTCAAAGGCCACTATCCTACAAGAGAAGAAGACCTCTCTGATATCGAGAGAAACCATATTCTGTGCGACCATGTCGATGATGAGCAACGCAACATAGAGTTTGTTGACCTTGGCCTCAGGCAGCTGCATATCTCTTGAGACCTCAGCGACGAGTAAGAAAACGGCATCGTAGCTACCTTCCATCCATACTGCATCGCTACTGATTCAGATTGTCCAGTGACGATAGCTGGTCTGCGCTTGACGCCGCACCCATTTCAAGGGATGGGGGCTGTACGAGGGCATTACGCTTGTCAGTCCACGGACTTGAAAGTCGTCTATTGCGGTGATGATACGGGATTCGGCAAGAAGCTGCTCGCAATAACGATATGAAGTCTGTATTGCTGTTCTCCGCAAATTTCTCACGCAACAAGTGAAACGGATCGGCTGGGACTGTGGCTCCGATCAGGCGCATCTATTCATGGACCGGATGAAGCTTGAGCACATGCTAGCTTCATTTGGCCATAACGGAGAGTCTTTCAAAAAGCTGTACTATAGCCCCGGGGATGATGACTTAGGTGTGCGAGATTCTCAAAGCTTCCATACCGTAACATGCCTGTCTCTGACGAATGTCATTGTCTCCCACATCTCCCAGCTACGGCTAAATCAGACAGTCTATACACACACATGACTACCTCATCGCTTGCTCGCTTTTTACTTGCTATGTTTCTCCTAGCCGTGTTCATAGTTGGGCGGCGTAGTAACTATATTGCAGACTATCGAGTGTCCGTTGCTAGGATTTCATTGGCTGCGGCTGATCAAGACGACGAAGCACCACAAATCAATCCGCAAAACAAACACAGACGTAAACAAATCTCCATAGAATCTGACAATGCAGAAGCTTTTTTTACCAAATTATGATTATGATTAGAAACTACTCGACAGAGCCACTGTACAGTTTCCGGCTGGATCCACCCTTTCGTCTCTAGAAATCTAAGCCATCATTGCCCAAGTCGCTATCCGGCCCGGCAGACGGCTCTTCAGCAAGCAGAGACAAGTCAGACTCGAACTCGTCGCCCTCGTACTCGCTGCTGTCAGGCAGTTCGTAAGTGGGCTCACTTTCGTCACTGTACTCCTGATAATCACCAGAGCCCTCGTAATCCCCAGAATTATCATAATCACCTGACTCCGGGACGTCCGGTCCGTAGACATTGGGGGCGTACTCAGGCTCAGACGGTTCCGAACCATAGCTATCATCTTCCTGGTAGCTGTCTTCGGCAGGTTCGTAGCTTTCTTCATCGACATCTGGCTGGTAGCTATCTTCAGCTGACTCGTAGCTCTCCTTGTCATCATCAACCGGATAGTCTTCTTCGTCGATTGGGTAGCCGCTTTCATCGACCCAAGCAATATCGTAATCGTCTTCGCTGCCGTAGCTGTCCACAGAGGGCTCGTCGCGCTTCTGAGGAAAGTCTACAGGAAGTGCATTCCAGGGCGCATCATCCAAACCGAGTTTCTGTGCTGCGCTGTCATAATCGCCGCCATCAATAGCATCTGCGAGTTCGCTTGTCTGATCGACGTCATCCCAGGGAAGCGGGCCGTCGGGGCCGGAGTAATTGTTGTCGAAGTCGTTCTGCCACGGCTGCTTTGCGTCAGAGTCGTCGTAGTCCTCATCGCCATAACTGGAACCACTGCCGTAACCCGGCTTATCCTCAGGATAGGGAGCAGGCTCTTCTGGGTAGTCCGGAGTCTTGGTAGGGTAGGGATCAGGCTTATAGCCCTCGTCCTTCTTCTTGCAGTCGGTGGGGTAGCTCTTGATAGTGACAGTGTAGCCGGGAACTGTGACTGTTGAAGTGTGGGGATACCAGCCAAGGTACTTCTTACAAGCCTCGACAATGGTATCATCATCATACTGCACAAGACGGCAGGGTCTGTCAACGCACCAAGCAGCGCGTTCATTCAGGGCCCGACGGTAGGGTGCTGGTGTCGCAGTTGGATAGCCTTCATAGATAGTTGAGGTGCTAGCGCATGTCAGTAAAGGCATCACACGGGTGGACTGGTATTTACTAACGTCCAGTATGTGGTCCACGAGGTGCTGGTCACCGTGACGTCGTAACTGCCTGGCACGCCAGTTGCAGAAGGCTGATCGGGAGCCTAGAGCCTGTTAGCTTACATGCAAACTAGTAGTCGCTCAGCCGTGCATACCTTGGTGGTTTCGCCAGGCACCTTGGTGGTTTCGCCAGGCACCTTGGTGGTCTCGCCAGGCGCCTTGGTAGACTCATTGGGGATCTTTGTCGGCTTTGATGCTTTTGTCGACTCGGGATACTTGGTGGTGGTACTGTAACCCTCACCGTCACACGTCTTGGCGTCGGGATACTCAGTGACGGTGACTGGGTAGCCAGTGACGGTAACATAGTCATCCTCAGGCTGGTATCCGTAGGTCCAGTCATGACAGAAGTCGGTAGTGAGATCAGTAGGGAGGTCGTCGAGCACGAGCTTGCAGTTATCGACGTCTTCCCAGAAGTCGGCGTTCACTGGTCGAGCATTGTAAGCAAGAGCGAGGAGAAGTGCTCCGGAGGAGACTCGAGAGAACGAAGGCGCCATCTTGTCAGCAAGCGGTGGGAGAGGTAAGACTGTCTCAGCATGATGGCCAGCACTTTATCTGAATAACGATCAAAGAAAATTCAGTGTTGTTGCTGTTTTCAGCAAAGTAGTGGTGATGCTATTAGAGTAGTCCGACGGGTAGCCGCATGAAGCCAGCACCGTTGGAGCTTACCAGATACGGAAATTTGTGTAACGTTTCATGTGCTCGCTTGAGGCTCTCGCAACCAGTTGTGGAGAACCGGGAGTTGTGTAGCGTTGAGCACGTGACGAACTACCACTGAAACGGAAGCCTCAGGAATGTAAATACCAATTCGTTTGCAGCAGCGCATCTTCTACAACGCCTTGAGAAGTCCCTCGTGTTTCACATCCCAGCTTCCATCTTTGGGAAAGCCGGGAGCGTCGCCATGAGAGCCCTGCCAACCCGCTGCGCAGTATGCGATGGCCAGTAGGAAGCCAGCGTTGCCAGGCATAAACGGCGGAGGTGTACCTCCGTCGCCGCCCCTGATTGCAAATCCAGCGTCATCAAATTTCCAGTAGTCGTAAGCAGTCAAGTGGTAAATCGCGCGTTCTGGATTTCCGATCCTCGCACTGTTGATCGCAAGTACTGGGCGGCCCCAGCCACGTATACGTGCGTCTCCCCAAATATTCCACACTTTATCAGCAGTTCGTAGCGCCACTTCTGGGTCGACTGCGGATGTATCTGGAAGAATACCCTGGAGCATGATCAGGCTGCGCGGATCACCAGTGAGCTTCGGATCGTTCCACCACGAACTGTTCAATCCTTCGTACACAGCATACAGACCATCGACGATCGGAGGTTTTGCAAGATTTGCGGCTACATGTGACCACTTCTCCGGAACGGCTTGGTGTAATTTCCGCTTCCAGTCGATTGCGGCGTCTAACCCGTAGCGCCAGTACGCAATTTCATACGCCAGATTCCGCGTCGAATTTGGAGGTGTGTTTTCAGTCACACCATAGGCCGGGGGACCCAGTTCATACTTCCCCGTGACGTTATTGAAACCAGGATATGACGCCATATAATCCGCGGTTGCAGTGAGCACCTTGTCCCAGCGTTGCAATGTTTCTCGTGAGGGGTTGGCTTGGTAGGCCAAGTTTGCGAGGTAGAAAGGATGCGGTTGCTGCCACATGAGGACCGCATTGATATCTCCTGGCGAACTGACGCCCGTCTCAAGTTCCGTCATCTTTGGCCATCGAGCGCCTTCCCAGCCCATAGATTTTGCACGTGCAACGGACGAAGGCAACAACGCCTCATAGACCTCCGGGAAGACGCGATCGAAGTACTGCTGCTTGCCCCATGTTGACCAGTGCGCGAGATGCCAGATGACCATCTCCATATGAAATTTGCCTGTCCATAGTTAGTGACGTGGTGGTGACAAAGCCGTTTGTAGTCTCAAAAGCTGGGAATAGATATGCGCCAACAAATGTGATTGCAGCCTCCAAACATTCTGCTAGCTCAATGAAACACTTCAAAGCTGACACACAGATGGTGAGCCTTCTCAGAAATTTCCAGTATTCTGAGAGGATTGACGTACCGTACCAGCCGTTGTTCATGAGTCCGCTCTCCTGCGGCGGTTGACCACTACCTGCACTGTTGACACGCACGTGGTATTGAGACTTGATGATTCGCCGTTGCAGCTCCGTTGCATTGGGATTCTTGGATGCAGTCAGATCGACGAAACCGCTGTCCTTCCAATAGTCGTTCCAGTCGCGAACATTTTTATCTTGGATCTTAGCAGGGAAGCTTGGTACGCGGGAGTCTGGTGAGAAATGAGCGGTGAACGCCACCAAAGAGGTGTTGGAGACTGGGCTCAGTGTATAACGGTGAGCCGTGATCGTAGTCGAGTTGGGAGGCTCATTCCTAGAAAGCTTCAAAGGCCTCTGCTTAGGCCATCTAAGGTTGACGAAATAGCTCGTGCCCTGCAACACGTGCTGAATGTGCGCTGAAGTACGATCACCACCATCTCCGATAAGAGTGGTGGTGTGGTTCAGTGGAAAGTCGTATACACCTGCGAAGACCTCATACTTGTACTGTGTCGAGTGTATCGGAGGGTACGGGAAATCCAGCTCGACACTAAGATCACCGGACTGCACGAGATCGGACTCAATGCTGACTGCAACAGCATCCGAGTCGAAGTCGCCCTGTGTAACGACCCTGACAGCCTTGCCATCAACTGAGAACATCGATGTCACTACTCCGCTCCAGAGATCCAGCTTTTGATTAGGATTGGTGATGGCGGATTTGTTAAGAGTAGCACCCCTGTACCGCAGGCCAACACGTCCAAGATTGATGCGATTCGGGTTGCCGATAAGCCACTGGGTCGCTTGCTTCAATCTAGGATCAGGGAAATCGTAGAAGACCTCACGGCCGTAGGTATCTCGTGGAAGGCCCTTATAGTCAGAAGGCAATTCACTGCATCATGTGTCAGCTACATATTGACTGTAGAGGGGGTGAAAAGACCACGTACCCATTAGCTGGGAGTGAGTCATTGTGCCATGCCCATGAGGACATGGTGTTAAACGGTAGAAATGTCTGTTGCCAGGATTAAAACGATGTGAGGCAACCTTCCTAAGCGACACATACCTGTAGACCTGTGTTGTCCACATTGAAAGCAAAGTTCCCATTGCCTACTTGAAGTGGTGTGGTCTCGTTATCGATCAAGCTGGTGCGGACGGTGTTAAATTGTGACACAATCTTCTCTCTGGATGACAATTTGGTCAGCACGATTGTACACAAGAGGCGACGTTGGACTCACCTGTCGATTCTACCGAGCACCACTGTCGGTGCAAGCAAGGCGCAACAGATGTGCGGCAGATCAAGATGCATACTGAATGATTGCGCTCAGCGTAGGACGCATAAGCTGTCGCAGCCGGTGTGGAGCAACTTATGGTCAAATAAGACAAAACTTCCTACTGCGTCATGTCCTGGCATGAGCACCCTTTGTTGTCGACGCAATGACCCCATGGGGAGGCTTTGTCCCGGGGAAATGTAGACCGAAGTCGTCTGCCCTAGATGATCCCTTTGAGAACTAGGCTAGCGTAGAATGCATGGTAGCATCCCCCGCTGCGCAAACTACCCTATTTTTCCGCTTCACTTAGCCGGCAACATTAGAATCAGGTGAGCTCAGAGAGACGAAATCCGGAGCCATGTATTTGGCTTTGATTCATTGTTCAAAAAATTACAATCTGTATGCTTATTGCTCACTGCCATCTATAAGCGTCCCCAGGCAGAAAGAAGTTTGCTTCCTCAAAAGTAATGACACGATCCATGTCCAAGAATTGGGCGTCCATGAAAGTGTCGGAGAGATTCAACAAAGACTGGTCTTGCATAGTTTGCTGGTTGCCCGGAGCGCCAGGCACACCAGTAAAGCGGGCATTTGGTGGGCCTAACTGGTAGACATTTGGACCATTGCTGGGATGCGCTGCATTGGCGTGCAATGTCGCTGCAACACCGGCGAGGCCGACCGAGGACAAAGTCTCCATAGGAGGGCGCCTCGACTGTTGTTGTGCATATTCGAGTGGCAGAGTGCCATCTATGGCTGCCGTGTTGACTGGTGTTTTTCGTCGCGGACTGAGTGCAGTATGCACACTGCTCAGACTCTGGTGTCGCATGCGGCCAGGAGTAGGTCGATCCTGCGCAAAGCTGCCCGAACGCTGCAACGGAGTCATAACATTCATAGGGCTGACATATTGTTGCGGCTCGAGGGACTGACAGGTGTGATCATAGAAGTCAAACCGATACAGTGGATCTTGAGAGCACGCCTCCTGCAACCGCTCAAGATGCTGAGCATATATGCCGGCTTGATTAACAGGTTGTGGGTTATCATCAACCACACCGTTATTCCAGCGTTTCGACATCTCCCACAAATCCCTCAGAAGCCTTCCGAATTCGGATCGTGGAGGTCCTCGCTGCCCAAATAAAAGTGCTTTCGCTGCTACAAATGCACAGAAAGCGAACTGAACGTTCACGAAAGGGATCGGTGTGTAGGTCAGGAACTTGCTGACGATATTCGATGTTTCGATCGCAGCAAGCTCGCAGGTCTGAGCACTGCACTCTTTCGGCAACGCGACATAGTCATTCCAGCTCTTTGCTGGGAACGCTATGGGGTGATGCAGTAAGATCATCGAGGTATTGTGCGTGATATGCGCGAGAGTAAGATTTGGGTCCATGTTGACGACTGTTCTGTCCTCTGAGATGTTTGAGTCTTTCCAGCGTTGAGGTAGGAACAGTTTCCACTGTACAAGCCTTAAGTCAAGTTCTTTGAATCGAGTGAGCCAGTTAACTGCATGCTCCTTGTCTTGAGCGTTGATTCGCTGCTGCAAGAAGAATGTTGTCACCTGACTCAACGACTCTGTGGCTTCCACGCAGTAGGCAAAGGCGCCTAATTTTGACGCATCAATGAAGCCATTGGCCGAGTTAGGACTAGCTCCTTGCGGCTGTTCAGTCGTTGGGTCATCCTCACTGTACGGAGCAGGGACATTTGCCAAGGACCGGCCAATTCGAGCCACAGCTTTGTTCCAGATTCCAAAGAAGGGCGTGGTAACGGCCTCCTCGCGAGTGAAGTAGCCACCGTCTGCTGGCAAGCGTCGATGCACATCATCTGATGTCAAGCTTGTGTCCCATCCTGTGGTCACCGAACAAAATCGATCGAGCATGAAGATGATCCAAAATAGTCTCCGACGCTCCTCGAGCTCCGTCCAGTCGTTCGAGTGTGGAACCAGTCGCACGGGTCGCATGAGCAAGCTCGATTGCGATGCGGCGGAGGGTTCGGACGTCAGTTGCAGGTAGCCAATCGTTCTTGTAAGACTTCCAATGAGAGGCCATGCGCGGTGATTCTTGCCATCGTTGAGCTACGTGTTGTTAGCCAGGAGAAGGATTGGTGCAGGACTGACACCTACATAGTCGAATACGATGAATATGAGCGCCTGAAGGCTTTCAATTGAGACAGACCTGATCGCGTGAGTCTCCACGATGATTCGAGAGACGTTGGACTGCCGTTGAATCTGATCGTGGTCCATGAAGAGAACATTTGTGTCCATGTGTCGCAGGGCAACTGCGACCAGTGCATGAAGAACAAGCAGTAGACCATTGCTGCAAACGCCTTCGCTGACTCTGTTGTGGAGTCTTTGCTTGTGCAAGTACGGTATCCAGTGGTGAAACGATGTTGTGAAGTAATCTACAACCTTCAAGAGCACACCCTGTGTTGGGAGGTGTTGAGCAAGATCGAGGTCTTCGGTGGCAAAGAACCATCGTTCAGCTTCTGGTTCCTCGTGTTTGCGCTTCAATGAGTTCGCTGGTGTCGTCGCCACATGTGTGAGAGCAGCCACAGGCGGCTGTTCCTGAGAGGCAGGTACTTGTTCGCTTTGGGTTGTTGAAGTTGTAGCTTCCCCATTGGCGTGAGGCCGTGTTTGAGGAAAGTCGACATTGTCCTGTGCTTGTGGCTCGTCTCTGTAACGTGGCCGTACACCGCCAGCCTCATCAAGTAAGATCTGCTCTAAGAAGGCTGTGAATGTCAGACAAGAGTACAGAAGTCGCGATTGCACGTGCGCGTACCGACGCGTCGCGTCAAAGCCTCTACTGCCCCAGGTTTCAGCCCCGGCTTTTGCTTTGGATTGTATACGCACTCCGTCGCTACATCCGAAGTCAGCATCGCTCGAGAGGTATCTTGCCACGCGCGCTTACATAACCTCAAACAATGCGAGCAGACTGGAGTCTCCCTTGAGCATCGCAATTTGCGCTTCTTGCATGAGGCACAGGCTGGCTGATCTTCACCGACAACCGATGGGCCGTCGTCCTCGCCGGCGTGGCTGCCATTGCCAACGGAGAAATTGGTCCAGCCCGCCGACATCTGTACGACATCCTCAGGCCTTAGTAAGAGAGGGATTGTGGAGTGGATGGGCGCGGCGGGCGTCGGATTAAATCAGATTTCCCACATCCACCCCGCTTTGGAGCTAGTCTTCGTGTCCGGCTGATCAGCCCACATGGAGAGCCGTCCGACCCCAGTTTTGACACCATGCACCTGCGCCTCGTGTTCAGGGTACGCGACCGTTGAGAGGCGGCGCGGATGTATTACCACGACAGGTTGTGGAAGATGGCAGTACGACAGGATCCCCGCCGACGTGAGATTGCGCCAACTGCGGCGGAACAGCCGAGTGTGTTCTTCAGCTACCCCGGTCCATAGCGGCCTACACTTGAACATCTTCTGCAAAGAATGCATTAAACTTACAGGAATATCACTGAGACTCTTGGATACGACGCCGATCCACAGCGCCATGCCACCCCTCGCAGGATTCTCCGACAACGCTTTCAGCACCCATCAAGATTTCACAGACGGTGCCGTTGCCTTGCTTCGCGCCATAAAGCCCTATCAATCACCAGGCGGAGCTCGCATAAGGCTACCATTGGCGACTGGAACTCATTTTGACGACGTTGCTGCTCAACTCGAAGGTTTCGCACGCGCGCTATGGGCTGTAGGCACTCTGCTACATTCCAACATCGCTACTCAGGATGTACACGAAGAGCTAATACGCCCATACATTGATGGACTAGCGAATGGCACGAACCCACGGCATGCTGAGTATTGGGGTCCAGTGGTCCTAAGAGACCAGCGTATGGTGGAGATGGAAATTATTTCCTACACATTGCTGGCAGCGCCGGACGCCATGTTCCATTCACACAATGACGAGGCAAAACACGACATCACAGAGTGGCTGAAGACGATTAACGGCAAGGACTTTCCTATCACTAACTGGCTGTGGTTCCGTGTCATGACAAACCTTGCCCTTGTCAAAGTCTGCGGCGTTCCTTATGCGCAAGTCGGCGACGCTATGAGAGAAGATCTCGATCTCATGGAACGTTTTTATCTAGGCCAAGGGTGGGCGGCAGATGGCTTGTGGAGTGACGCAGGTCGTCAAGCAGATTATTATGCTGGAAGCTTCGCGATTCAATTCTCCCAGCTCATTTATGCAAAAATGGCGCAAGATCTTGATCCTGTGAGGTGCACCAAATTTCGCGAACGTGCCAAAGAGTTTGCAACGACTTTCTGGAGGTATTTCGATTCGAATGGTATGTGCTTTCAATCATCTTCGCGCAACCTTGACAGAGATCGGCTAACTGTAGGCAGGGGCTGCTATTCCTTTCGGTCGAAGTCTGACGTACAGATTTGCATTTGCTGGCTTTTGGTCGGCTGCAGCCTTTGCAGAAGTTGATCTTCCATCACCGTTGAACGACTTGGGAGTAGTGAAGGGGCTGCTCCTTCGTCATTTCCGGTGGTGGAGCAACAAGCATGATATCTTCAATGTTGATGGTTGCTTGAACATCGGTTTCGCTTACCAAAACTATTACATGTGTGAAGACTATAACTCTCCACAGTCTGTCTATTGGGCACTAAAGTCGTTCTTGGCTCTGGGCCTACCCAAAAGTCACCCTTTCTGGACAGCAGAAGAGAAGCCATTGCCCAGTGACAATGCTCTGGCGGTCTCTGTCGATCCGCCGATGCACATAACGTGCAACACTGGCAATCATCACTACCTCCTATCCTCAGGGCAGTTCTGTCCTTGGCCCCTCAAAGCTACGGAAGCCAAGTATGGCAAGTCTGCATATTCCTCGCACTTTGCTTTCAGCGTGCCCACAGGACCTCTACTCCAGCAAATAGCTCCAGACAGCACGATAGCAGTGAGCAAAGATGGGGGTGACACCTGGCGTGTTCCTTGGAAAGTCAGGCCGAACCCTCAGCACATTGTAGCATTCTTGAAGAGAGGAAACGAGACCCTAGAAGAGATACAGACGCTCAATAGTCACTGGAAGCCGTGGAAAGATGCCGAAATCGAGCTGCAAACGATTTTGATTGCTCCTTGTTCCCGGTGGCCGGACTGGTATATGCGTTTCACCACTGTGAGAAATCCAGGGGCGAATCCCATTGCCCTCGAACTGTCTCAAGGAGGTTTCGCGATCCAGGGGAGAGGGTCTAAGAGGGGTGAGGTTCTGCCTGCGTTCGCAGGAGGGGCAGATATCCAAGTCAGGAACGATCTGTCTTTTGCAGAAGGCTTTTTAGAGTCATCTGATGGCGCGTTGGTCATTTCAGATGCTGGAGCAAGCGGTATCAGATCCATGATTCTGTCGCCCCTCGGGAAAGAAGAGCTTTCTGGGGATGTGACAACCACAGGCCATGTCCTGAAGCCTGACGCCAACACCAACCTTGTGTGGCAGCGAGCCTTGATTCCAACGGTCAGATCCGAGGCAAAAGTGTTGAAACCAGGGAGCAGCCTGCAACTCATATCTGCTGTCTTTGCTGCGGCAAGAACGCCAGATAGAATCGCACAGTATGGATCATTGGATCTGCAAAAGCTGTGGGAGGATGTACCGAGCGTTCGTGTTAGCGACTTGAGCAATAAGGCGGCTGGGGATGACCGAGAGTACGTCGACGTACAAGTTCTTGCTTAGATCCCGGTCATGTGACAACGTCGATCATCAAAGACACATCAGGTCAAGATTTGTGACTGGCGAGGTCGTTGAGCGCCACTCTGAGAGCGCACCTAGACCAAAGGATCAGTTCGTCAGTGCAAGAGTCGGGGATTCTTTCTACTAGAATAGACAGTTCTTGATACGTGAATATAACTGAGCTGAAGTGAGTCTACAGATAATAGAGCTGAAGTCAGTCTACAGAAAACGTTTTTGAGTCCTGGATTGGTTCTCCAGCTTCAAGTTTATCCAGAGCCACAAACAATCAAAGAGCAAGTTCACAAGAGCTACAAGGTATCCAGCGCATCCTGATCCAATAGTGTCTACAGAAGTCCAGCCCTTAATAGCTTGTTTCCAAACTCGAGCAGATAGTAGTCCGCGTACACCAACCCATGATCTTTGTATTTCTTATGCGCATCTGGGTTCCAGTTGGTGGTGCTATTCCTTAGGATCGCTTCGAACCCACTCTGCAACACCTTGATATCTGCTACACCCGCGCCATTCACTGATCTCTTGCCTGGTCTCTCAAAAGATGCGAGGTCACGATCGTACGACATCTCGAGCGTCTGAGTTACGATCTGCAACGCGATATCCAGAAAGTTCGTCGATGGCTCAGAGAGCTGAGACGCCTCTGAGGTCGACAGTGATTGCAATGACTGATGGATAATGAGGAGGCCATTTGCAGTCGCCATTGCCGCTGAGACGTCGCGCAGTGGCTGTGTAGTATCGTCGAGTGGCGCATCAAAGTCCCATAACGGAACTAAGGGGTGGTGCCATTTCCCTTCTCCTTCCTTACAGCGTCGCAGGAAATACTGTGCGCATTCGATCGCAGTATGTAGGTACTTTGTGTCTTTTGTCCACGTGTACACTTGTGCAAAACCCATGATCGCCCACGCCTGGCCACGACTCCATGTCGAGTGATCTCTCCAACCTTGATTGGTCATCTTCGCTTGTGGTTGACCTGATCGGGGATCAAAGTTTACGAGGTGGTAGGATGAGAAGTCTGGACGTAAGATTTCATGGATGATGGAATCGGCGTGTTGAGTGGCGATGTCGATTAAGTTTTGGTCCTGTTGATTGTAGCCGACGTAGTAGAGGAGATCGAGATCTAGAGCTTGTCAGGGTATGCTTTCCATACATCGCTGACTAACCTACTACACATGCTGTCGATGATAACAAGGAAGTTCTTGTCCATGTCGGTGATCGAATAGCGATCATTGATCGCAACGTCCCAGCTCCTGATGGCTTTAACCTTCTCGTCATATCTTGATGCGAGCGCATATGCAGCGTTGATCACAGATTGCAAGCTCTCTTTGTTTCCGGTTAACTCCCAATCCTTCTGTAATGCAGGTTGTATGATGAAACCCATATCGTGCGTGTCAGTTCGTGAGCTCATTTGGTTGAGAGCAACGTTCCAGTGTCGGCCGATCTTCAACAACTGGTCCTGAAACTGTGGGCGAATGTGTTCCGGGACGCCTAATGCTTGCGGGTACTTTACTGAGCGTTCGATGAGGGTGTAAATACATCCTGGGAAGAAGCCGCACGTCCAGAAGTCTGCCTCCCGCTCTTCATATTTTCCTGCGTCGGGCCCGATCTGGGGTACTGTGTGTGGGTAAGTCGGCAATGGCGCCTTTCGTGTGTTTTAGTAAGGTTTAAAAGCTTGTCTCCGTGTTCCTTACCTGCTGCTTCAACGCTCGCTGAGCAACTTGAAACACTTTTGCAGCTACATTTTCAGAGTAGATTTCGCTCAAATCAGCACCTCTGATCCTGTGGGGTCTCTTAGCCTTCTGTTTTCCGACTCGAGAAAAAAAGCCTACTGCAAAGTTACCGTCTTGTCTAGGTTTGCGGTGGACACCATGTTCTATATCTTTCGAGACGTAGTTCGTCGCAGAAGTCGCGGACGGATCATGGAAAGCTCAGGCGAATCTTTGGTCGTGCTGCGTCTTGCCTAGAGTTCAGCTCTTGTCGATGTTGTGGAACACGAATGACAGAATAACTTCGTCGAATCCTGTGAGCTATTCGTAGTACGCATGCGACCACTGGCGAGGACGGAGCAATTGCGACCGAGGGGAACGAACGAGCGGGATCGGCGTTAATCCGGCGTCCGCTGCCTAAATAGGATATCATCCGTTGCAGCAGTCTACCGCCTTTGGGAAGCTCAGGGTGCGCAGTACGTCATGAGTCATGAGGTACAGCAATCTGTTTGGAAAGGTTTCCACTTCGGGCGATGTGTAAATTGTTCTTGCTCGTGCATGTCTTGGTCTCTTGAAGACCCAGTGTTTTGCTTGACCAAATGTGCACCCCGTAATTTCTCCGTAGCATTGTCCTGGGATCTGGGGAAATAATACCAAGCTAAGCGATAGTGCCCGCCGTACCTGGATAATTATCCACGAGGTTGAGGGTAGTCGAATTGACAATATATAGAGTCAATTCGAACTTAGAACTGAACACCAGCTTTTTGTTTCCAAGCTCGTTCTGATCAACACAGCAAATATGTTGTTCGTCAACTGTGTTCCTGCGCTCCTGCTAAGCACTCTAGTTTCTGCTCTGCCAGAGATCAAGCGCGCTGCGACACTTCCACTTTCAACGAAAGGCCGCGATATCGTCGATGCCAACGGCGATATCTTCCATTTTGTCTCAACCAACTGGCCGGGACACCAGGAGGTCATGGTACCCGAAGGTTTACAGCATGCATCGATCAAGGACATTGTCTCTTGGTTCCCGAAGTTCGGGCTGAACTCCGTTCGCTTGACATTCGCTATCGAGATGATCGACGACTATCTTGCTAACAGTCCCAACCAAACCCTCGAAAAGAGTTTTATCAACTCTCTCGGCCAGACGAATGGTACTAGGGTGCTTGGTCAAATACTCGAGAAGAACCCTGAGTTTACCAAAGATACCACAAGACTAGAGGTTTGGGACGCTGTTGCAAAGGAATTGGCCAGTCAAGGTGTGATTATCCACCTTGACAACCATGTCAGCAAAGCATTCTGGTGTTGCGGCGATGACGATGGCAATGGCTGGTTTGGCGAGAAGTTTTTTGATGTTAATAAATGGAAGCGTGGCCTTGCCTGGCTAACTGGACATGTAAGCAGTGTCCCGGAACTCATGATCAAGATGAAGTCGACGTACTGACAATCTATAGGCAAAAGAGAACTGGCCCACATTTTCTTCTATAGGGTTGCGCAATGAACTCAGAGCCGCCAAAGTTGCTGAGCCCGTCGATTGGTACACATGGTACGTACACATGACGTCCGCTGCGCAAGCTGTACATGAAGCCGACCCGAACGCCTTGATTTTTTTCTCCGGCCTTTCGTACGATACCGTCATCGACCCAATTCCCCTAGGCAAGACTTTGAAGGGTACTGCTGGAAAGGCTACAGCCAATAAGACCGCAGTGTTCAGACCTGAGGATTTTGCATTCAAGGACAAGATTGTTCTGGAGCTTCACAAGTACGATTTTGAAGCCACACAAGACGACTGCGAGACATTCAAGAGCAAGTGGTACAAGAAAGGCTTCCAGAGCATCAATCCCAATGATTCAACAACCAAGTATCTCTTTCCCATGGTTATCTCCGAATGGGGCTTCATCCAGAATGGGACATACTGGAACCAAACAACGTATGCGAAGTGTTTAGTCGAGATGGTTGAACAGTATCAGGTCAGCTGGATGCACTGGGAGCTTTCGGGGTCTTTCTACCTGCAGACGCGTCCAGGTAGGAAGCCTCAGGAATCGATTCAGGCTCTAGATGAAGCCTGGGGCCTCCTGAATTATGACTGGTCGGCTATCCGCTCGCCGATTACCCTCGAGAACAGTTTGTACAAGATGATCGGTGCCTTGAAGTGAGGTAGTCACACAGATAGTTTCAACTCAATGCAATGAACATGTCCCAGTCTCCCGATATTCGCTGTTTCTAGCAATAGCTGTGACTTGACAGTTGCGAGAATCTCCCAAACAATTGAAGCATCCGCTTTACATGCACCGATGTTGCGACGTCAATTGATCCTGAGGGTACATATGGCCTCCATTTCGAAGTTAGGTTATCCTTGCTTGGAACGGTTCCAAGGCCATGGAAATATCGTCGTCAAACTTGTGTTGGTCTCGGAGCCGCGCAATCGGCATTGCGGTATTCCTGCCGTGAGAACCAAATCTGTGTGCGCGCTGCATTCGCGATCACCTTTCGAAGGAGACTTCATGACGTCATCGCGACAATGTAGATTTACCCGAAAGACAGTCCAAATCAGCAACAATGCTGTGTCCGTCAGCGCAGTTCGTATCCCTGTATCCTGTGCCTTCCGTAAGAGACCCTCGCTTCGGAGCCTCGGTACAGCTGCTAGCGACGTCGTCTCGCTTAATTGCCTACGCCCATGGAACCGGTCTTTGGCTGTCTGCTGATCACTTACACAGGTATTTGCTTCGGCTCTGCAGATGCTCCCAGACTTCGCATCCGCTTGCGCATCGGTCCATTTCCCCCTTCAGTGCGTTTTCGTGGAGAAATACCCCGGTCTTGGCCCCCCGCATTGAGCCTTGCTGTTCTCGGAGATACGCCGATGCCCGGGTCGTGAAGAACATCTTCGCTTACCAGCCTTGATGTCTGACGTTGGATCATCTACATATTGTACTGCTGGGGATGCTGTAGCCGTCTCGACCCAGGTCAACGGGTATCATTTTCACCAACGGCCTGCTACCACCTTCTAATTACAAGCATCTGTAATGGCGGCAGCGTCAGGACCCCGAGAAGAGACTGCAGGCGTTGAGGGTCGAACTGGCGAGTTCAGCACCAGTGTGATCGCACCAACAGATGCGCCCAAACGGTCACCATGGAAGGCTTGGATGTATCTCTGGGAATGGTACCCCAGCCATTATCCTGCGGAGGAGAGGAAGCTCTTGAGAAAGATGGATGCCTGCCTTCTGACCTTCTGCTCGTTCATGTGTAAGTACCGACTGCGCCGCACCCGAGAACCAGGTACTGACCTCAAAAGTTTTCCTGAAGTGGCTTGATTCGTCGAACATCAATAATGCCTACGTGTCCGGCATGAAAGAGGAACTGAACCTCTATGGCAACCAATACTCCTATTTTGGCACCTTCTACAACTGTGGATATTTGGTCTTCCAGATTCCATCTCTACTTTTGCTTTCTCGCCCAAAGATCGCAAAGTACTATCTGCCACTGATGGAAGTCCTATGGTCGATCGTCACGTTCACCCAATCGCAGATGCGAAACGAGCGTGACATCTACGGCACTCGCTTCCTGCTCGGCCTTCTCGAGACACCTGTGGCTTCTGGCACTACTTACGTTTTAGGCTCATGGTACAAGCCTGAAGAGGTCTTCAAGCGGACTGGTGTGTGGTATGTCTCGAACAATATCGCTGTCATGTTCGGTGGATACCTACAGGCCGCCGCTTACAAGAACTTGAACGGAGTTGGTGGCATGGCAGGATGGCGATGGCTCTTCATCATCGACGGTAAGTCTACAGTGATGTGGCAAATCAACACAAATGCTAACAGGAGAAGGTGTCATCTCCCTTCCAATCGCTCTCGCCGGATTCCTCATCTTCCCGGGGCTCCCTAGCAGCGCAAAGCCCTGGTGGCTCACCCCCGCCGAACACAAGCTGGCGAGGACGCGAGTAGCAGCGGCCGGCATAGCACCCAGCAAGAACTTGAGCTGGTCCATCGTTAAGCGCACA
Organism: Didymella segeticola; assembly: GCA_004522025.1. Taxonomy (NCBI): domain Eukaryota; kingdom Fungi; phylum Ascomycota; class Dothideomycetes; order Pleosporales; family Didymellaceae; genus Didymella; species Didymella segeticola. Next base: position 3,056,909 of record SDAV01000003.1, on the reverse strand, counting down.
CTGCGACGGTGGGAGTTTTACATGGGTCTTCTAACCTACACTTTCTTCCTGTCGTCCTCGTACCCTCATGGTCAAATGGCGCTTTGGCTCAAGGATCAGGCTGCGAAGTTTCACAACTACACTGTGCCTCAGATCAACACGATTCCAACTGGTGCGCAAGGTGTTTCCGTTGTAGCAGCGCTCCTGGCGACTTCCCTCTGCATGGTTTACCCTTTGTGGAGCATCTTCTCGATCGTGCAGACCATCTACCTCATCGCAAATATTCTGCTGCTTGTTTGGGTCATTCCAAAAGGTCTCCACTGTAAGTCGCCTCACATCCTTCGCATCTGACCTACGTACTGAATTTTCGCAGTCGCTTGCTACTACCTCCTAGGCGTATCCGCAGCCGTTACGCCCATTCTCATGCCCTTTATAAACATGGCTTTACGAGACGATGCCGAAGCTCGAGCCGTCACCGTTGGTGGCATGCTCACGGCTGGTTGGGCTGTGTTCTCATTCTATCCCATCGCTGTCTTCCCTGTCGTTGAGGCACCGCGCTGGACCAAGGGGTACTCGGTCAACATTTGCTTCATAGTTGGGTGCTGGGCTTGCTTCCTGATAATGCAGTTTTTGTACAGGAAGAGCGAGGCTGCTAAGGCACGGCAATTTATTGATGCGGCAGCAAGGGACGAAGAGGCTAGTCTGGATGACAAGAAGCCGATAGAAGATGTTAGGGAGCACGTTGAGGAGCGCCGTTGAGGTAGCTGGTTTCACATGTGGTGAACTGAGGATGCATCATAGGAGATAGGTGTTAAATACCATTCAAATAGTGGTCACGGTTCCTCTCTCATCTGGTCGCTGCCTTTTGTTGTGCTTTTAGTTCAAACTCCGCTTGCTAGGCGCTGTATTACCTTGTCGAGACTTGAGTAGGTCCAGCTAAATTCGCAAGATGGTCTGTGGCTTACAGTCTTTTGTAAACATTAGCACGTTAAATATATTATGTTTTCGACATAACCGTGTCAACTCTTGACTGATGCTCGCGCGCACACCAGCCTGCGATATCAGATGGAACGAGGGCTACATTCCCGAGATTTCATTATTCCTGCCACCCAGTCTTGACACTCTGAGGTACTATCACTACCATCCTAGCACCCTTTCAGTCATCGCTCTTCTCGGTGATCCCACTTCGAGATACTCAAGCCTTCTTATCCGGATGCTCATGTAGTTCAATAATCGTCGGGTCACTGATGACCTTACTCGCCGCAGCAGCCAATTGATCACGTTCATCTTTCTCGGACTCGAACACTGGTGACTGTTAGCTTGATCTGATAATTCAATGGTTCCGTTGATCGGAAAAGGCTGTGATGGGGAGCAGGGTTCCAGAACTTACAGAAATGCAATTCTTCCAGCGTCTTACCAAACGTCTCTGGGAAGAAAATGTAGATGAACACGATCTCGAACAACAGCCACACAACGTAGACAAGGAGATATTTCCAGTCAATGCTTTCAAGACCGATTGGGTTAACAAAGGAGCCTAAAGTCTCTCAGTGGTCATTCTCAAAGCATTAAGGTCAGGGCGCAGTATTTGAAGGGTAGAAGATGTAGAGAGACGGTGAACTTACCGAACATAACAGCCGTTCTGCCGAAAAGTTGGAACAGGCTCAACCCTTTGGTGCGGACATAGTAGGGAAAAATTTCAACCATGTAGACGTAGGTCAAGGCATTGTATCCAATGCAGTATGCTGAAAAACATCTGTTAGTTACTTCGATCAGTACAGCCGAGACAGAGCCTACCGGGTGAGTATAAAAAGATAAACACCAGCACCGCATATCCGCTCTCTTTCGACCCTGTGATACGGTTGCGGGCCTGAGCAACCGTCCACGCTGTGTAAACCGCAAGCAGACAACTCGCGCACAGCAGATACATCCCTCGTCTGGGAAACCTTGGTGTGATGCTTGCCATAATCAGACTGACGAGGAACCCCCAGCTCTCCTTACCGACATTGTACCGAACCTGCTCATAACTGCTGGTGATGCCAATCTTTTCGGCAATTGGGACGAAGTACTGACTTAAGAGGTTATTTCCAGAAAATTGTACGAATAAGCCCAGAGCAGCAGCAACGAGACTGCGGTGTCGCATGCCCTTGGTCTGGAATAGCTCTCCCCAGCCGCGAGCCCGGGACTCATTCTCCATCCTTAGCGCAGCTTGGATCTCTGCCAACTCAACATGCGGCAACTCCGCACTCGCATCACCCTCAGCATGATACTTGATTAGAATCTCCAGGGCTTCTTCGTTCCGGTCCTTACTCACGAGCCATCTGGGGCTCTCCGGTACTGTGAAAGCGAAGATAAGCTGAATCACAGACGGCAGGGCTTGCAAGATCGAAGGAAGCCGCCAGCTCCAGTCGCTCTGAATGAGACGCGTTTGCACGACGATTCCAGCACCCAGAACGGCGCCAACGCCGAAGAATGCGTTGAACATGCTGCCAAGAAATGCACGTTCTTTGGGGTGTCCAAGTTCGCCCAGCAGGGCGGCACCAGCAATGATGGCATAGACTATTCCATGGCCAAGAAAGATTCGAGAGAAGACAAACATGGCAACTAAACCGGGTCAGTCGCCGTTGGGAGTGAGTAGGAAGTGATATTTAGCACTCACGGTTTCGAGAAAGGCCTTGCATGATAGCCCCTGGAAGCGGTCAGTTACCCAAAAATGACCCCTCAAGAGTCAAGGTAGAGCTTACCAACGACCATAATCGCACTACCAAATACAATACTCAATCTCCTCCCAAAATGATCTGAAACCAGCGATATGAACGGAATACTTGTGATTGCCCCTAGGTTGTAGCATGCGACCAGCAAACCCAACTGGCCGCCCTTAGGATGATTGAAGAACTCCTTCCAGTAAGTCAAAGCCTGCATGCCATTCATCATGGAGGAGTCAAAACCAGAAGTCGACTCGATGAACAGGCAGAATGGGACAAGGAGGAGGTAGAGACGCCTTAGATTCGGCTTGTTCCACCATTTTACATGGTCTTGGGCAATAAGGTTTTGGATAATGGACTCCTCAATCGGAGCCACTGGAGGGCCCATGTTGTTTGGTGGAGAAGTTGATCAGGAGATGGAAGAGATGATGACCGTACTAGGGATCTGAGTGCCTCCAGGGCCTTGACGATAAGAAATACACAAACATCTCGCAGTGGCCTGATATACTCGCACCGGCAATCCGTCGGCCGTTACATCGGCCATTGTGTCGGCAAAGCGTACCCCGGCGAATGCTACATGCCGTTGCCCAGGCTGGGCATTGAGGGGTTGGTGATCATATGGTGCAGAAGCTGACTATGGTAGGGATGGAATATAAGATCCAAAGACTAAGCATTTGCTGCTAACACTTAGCTTTGAGGCTTGACTCAGTGTGAAGGTCTTCAAAGTAGTTAATTCTATGCGGTATCTCGATCTCGTTGTTTCAAAGGCTACGGAAAAAAAATCATTCTCATGTGCGATGAACAACCCAAACTTTGTTGTAGTACAAGCATGTCGTGCTCGCAATCAACTTCCCCGCAGCCCGAACTCACAGGGTAAACCATTTTAGCCGCGGACCGTACCGAATGCGGCAGTTGATCCACAATAGAGGGTCTTACCCCAGACGTTTGGCAGATCTATCTTTCTAACACAGGCCATTTGCGGGGGAAATGTGGTTGCTGATGCATGGTCAGCTTTGTCTTCGCTTCCACATTGCGGGACAAGCGGTTTACTTTCCCGCAGCCGGGCCACAGATCATACACCGGCCCAATGTGAAGCACAGCTGGAAGTCCGAGCGGTCTTTGCACGCGAGTTTTGAGCGTCGAATGAAAGACGAACGTGAATCTTGAAGCGGACCGGCATTTGCTATAAGTCGCGTGGTGCGTTCTTGTACGCTTCCCAAAGAGCATCAGGCGTCCTTCTCTGCTCCACTGCCTTCAGACCCAATAGCAGACCAACAAGCCTCGCAAACAAAACAACAGTAAACGAGAACGAAATCTCAGCAACATCAAGGAATAGTGACCTTCGCAGGAACGATTCAGAAGCCGGCGACACACTTCTCAAAACGTTGAAAACCGGCCAGTTGTCAAGCTCCCAGAAGACCACGAACAGCTGGAGTTCTATCCAACGCTTACCCAAGACAGCTTTGGCCAAGGCTTGTTGCATTGGCAAAATCACATTGCCTGCCGTAGTAATAATTCCGTTCAGGTTCCAGAAAAATAATGGTTTGGCGATATCACTCGGATCAGTCCATTCCTCCACAACTACCTCCTCGGCCCAATCTTCAGGCAAAACCCGCTGCTGCTGATAACTTCGTCCAAATTTTCTGGCAGAGTCGTTGTAGTGCTCAAGGCGGCCCCAATTGTGAAAAGCGTAGCGAGGCACCTCAATAATCAGTCCTGGCTGTACAAGCTGTTCGGAGCGCGCATCGACTTCACCACCGGCCAGTGTACTAATGAGTCTGGTCTTGTTATTGAGCTCGACGAAGACGGCTCCTTTGACCAAGCGTAGGTACTCTGTATGACTCGCGTGGAAGTGCAGTCCAGATGTCCAAGCTGAATGTCGAGGAAGGGAGATGGTAGTCTTCAGTGGTGATGAATCGTACATAGTAGGCGATATAGGAATATGGTAGGCGACTGCTTCGGATCCTTGACGAAGGATCGCATGTGTGCCTGCCGGCAGAGGATTTAGAGCCTGAGGCTCTGGCTCGATCCGCTTCGTTCGTGCCATTTTCTGGGACGATATAGTCAGTAGCGTTGAGGAATGAGTGACTGCTTTGATATCTCGAGCATCGCATGCGTGGCTGGCGTTGGGAGTATCATTATAATTGATGATGCTTGACGCTTTGCTTGAGCTGACCAAATGAGGAGCGGAAGGCTGCCGCGGGCTAGCTTACATACACTTTGTGATTTCAAACAGTCGGCTAGATAGGGTAGACTGTCTACATTCACTGTCTACTCTCCTTTAGACATTGCGATATGCCTGGTGATTGCATAGAATGCCCAGCGATAGCGCGTGGCGTCGTATTCAGGACCTGAGCGTTGTTAGACTGGTATTCACGATGACGTCACTGGTTAGCACCACATATTGGAATTGCGGGCACCATGCAGTATTGGTATGGATCATGTCAGTGCTTGATGTACGAAGTATGCTCCTTCCCTCAGATAAGTTGTATAGAGACTATACATTGGACATGTGAGCAACGTGCTCCTCATCCAGCAGTACAAGAGTCTTGCGTCTGGCGCAATGGGGAGGTAGCCGCAACCATTTAGTAGATTCTCAACATGACTTTTGATAAGATGCAGTGAGTTTGTTCACTTCTGGCCTGTAGCACGAGCTGGCACTACTGTCAACGACCATGACCTACACATGCGACGCTCGCACTACGGTGCTGCGAGGGTGAACAGCGATGTGCAAGTTCAGATCGTCGGGAATCCAAGATAACGACTGTAATGCTTGGTGCCGCCTGCCAAAGTCCAAGCCTATCACACTTCCAGCGTTTCACAACTCTCGTCCAGCGACAAGGACTCGCATCACGTCAAGATGCCGCGTACAAGCGAACACCGTATGAGAAGCGAGAGAACGTTGGAGACAAGGCATATGGGCAGTTCGACATCGGTGGGAGTTTTTATTTTCGTGACAGGAGGTGGTCAGGGTCTTGGCTTCTCGATAGTAGAGGGACTTGTCGAAGCCGGTGGCACTGCCCATGCACTTGACAAATATCCGCAATCAACAAACTAGTTTCAAGAAGCAAGATTACGGGTCCGGGATGAGTTAGTAGCGATCTGGAGTATCATCAGGCCGATGTGTCAGACGAGAAGGCGCTGAGCACGATCTTCCCAGAGATTGCGGCCCGGAAGAGGCGATTGGATGGATTGGTTGCAGATTCGTAAAATTCCTTCGTTTGGAGTGATGTCTAGCTGATCCGGTGAACAGCTGCCGCTATCCAACAAGTAACCAAGGCCATCGAATACGAGAAGGCAGACGTCGACAAGATGCTATCCGTCAACGACGCAGGGGTGCTCTCCACGGCTCAGGCTTGCGCTCGCGAGATGCTAAGATACAAAATAGAGGGCTCAATGTGCTCAATGGCTTCCATGAGCGGCACAATCGCCAATCTAGGATTGGACGCTCCTGTGTACGATTCATCGAATGCTGCGGTTATACAGCCCGCACGAAATTTGGCCATGGAGTGTGGTCAAAAGAGGCCAGATAGACCAGGGGGCATTCGTGTCAACTCACTGAGCCATGGCCATATTGCAACGTGTATGATAGATGGTAATTTCAGGAGAAGCGAGGCAGATCGATCCAAATGGGAGGATAGCAACATGCTCGAGAAAATCAGTGCGCCAGAGGGTACAAGCCTGTAACGCTATTCATGCAGAGCAAGGCCAGCGGCTACATGACTGGACGTGAATCGGAATTCTATGGAGGGACCACTGCTTGGTGATGCAATTGACGTTATTGGGTGTAGTAGCTGCAGCAAGAACTTTCATCGTGTGGTGGTGTTGGTGTGTGTATATTCGTGAACATAGCATCACGAGCGCTTCCGCAAGCAAGAAAAGCTTTTTAAGACAACACAAGCGATTTGGATCACACCATGAGCTAAGTTAAAGCATTTGTGAAGACGAAGTATTTGTGAAGATGAAGGAGGGGTTGACGAAGGGGAAGCCGCGTCCAGGGTCTCACAACACCTTTCCCAATCGGGACTAATCTCACAACACCTGTCAAGATGCCGACCCGCATGCTGGAATTGTATCAACACCACCGCTGTCCCACAGACTGTCCGGAGTCCACAGGAAGCCACCATGGAACGGATACTGCGCCTCTTCACACTGCTGGTCGCCATTGTTGCGCCACTCGCCGCCGCCCTCAAATTCGACCTCCACCCCGTCTCGGCGCACGATGCTGCAAAGTACGAGCGATGCATCCGTAACTTTGTCGCGAAGGATCAGCTCGTGGTCGTCACAGCTATTTTGGACGGATACAGGGGCGACGGACAGAAGGTTGACATGCATGTATGTACACGAGCGGCTTCGCATATTGCCTCGATGCAAACGCCCACTCAAAGCACATGCTAATAAACCTCCAGATTCGCGATGCTATGGGCAACGACTACCATAGGCCCAAAGATGTCGTCGGTGAGAACCGCTACGCCTTTACTTCCCACGCCGATTCGGCGTTCGACGTCTGCTTCGAGAACATCTACTCGGGTGCACAGCAGAGCAGCGGTTCGCGCCACGTCGAGCTCGATATTGACATTGGCGCCGATGCCAAGGATTGGAGCGCGATCCAGGCTAGCGAAAAGCTGAAGCCTATTGAAGCCGAACTGAGGAGGATTGAGGAAGTTGTTGCCGAAGTCGTCACCGAGATGGACTACCTCAGGGGACGTGAGCAGAAGCTGAGAGACACCAACGAAAGCACAAATGAGCGCGTCAAGTGGTTTGCTTTCGGCACAATGGGCATGCTCGTTGGCCTGGGTGCGTGGCAGATTGTTTATTTGAGGGCATACTTCAGGAGCAAGCACCTCATCTAGTTGCAAAGAGTAGGGTGCCACGTGGTTGAAAAACTGGGAACAGTCGGCTTGGGAGAGGTTGGATCGGTATTGAAGATGACGATACAGCATGTACGAACAGCTTGAGTTTAGCGGTTGGTGTTATGCAGCCATGAGCCTGGGCTCAAGAGCTTCAAGGAAGGCGTTGCCGGGGCATATTCAGATGAACATTTTCCAAAAGTCAAACCCTTTCTAGGTCCAGAGACTCAATCAGTCAATTGGCCAGGCAAACTGCCCACCGCACTGACAAGCTTCAGATCTTCCAGACGATCTAATCAAGTTCCAGAGCAGCGCTCAATCCCTCTTCTCTCTAAGAATATGCCGGCCCAGCCTCTCAGCTTCCATGGCGAATCTCTCCAGATCGTCACCCTTCATCGGTCCAGTCTCAGTGATGTATACGTCCACGAACTTCCCAGGGATCAACTCCTGTATCCCCTCGATGCCACCTACCTCCTCGTCAGCAGTACGTCTTTCAAGTGCTGCTGATACAATAATGTCTTTGTTACCAAACCCGATGATGTTCGCTGCCGGAGAGAGCGCTCTGACGCACGCAGCAGTGCCCAGCGCACCTTTCTGACATCGCATGTCCCCGTCACTGCCAACGCAGCTGAATTCCAGGAGAAGCACGTCCACACTTTGGCTTGCTGTGCCAACCGCGCTGCTAGAGTAGGTGGTGATATTCAGTCGTGAGTACATAGGTGGCGGAGGCAGATGATGTTCCAACGACGACAGAACAGAGAGCTGAATCTCAAGGTCTGTATCGGACGCGAGAGCGTACTCTAGCGCTGCAAGGACTGCGATCGAGACATCGAGCGTGAGAATACGCACCATATTGCCGTGTCTCCTCTGGCGACTTCTGCAATACCCACACAACCATCGTGCAACCTCCTCGCCGAGTCTCTTATCTATCGCTCTCCTCTTCTTCAACAACTCAGCGAATACACTTCCAACTACCGCCGCAATTTCCGCCGTACTCCGATTTCCTTTTTCGTGCCAGTGCTCAGCAACCTGTGCCAGACTCCCAACCAGCACGTTGCGCGTTCCAATATCTCCTGTCGGTAGGACGCTGGCAATTAACTCCGCAGCGTGGACCAGCAGCACCCAGAACTCGGGCCAGGATGTAGCGATACAGGAAGCTAGGTCAGATAGATGCGCCATATGCTGCAGCACCGTAATTGCTACATCTTGGTGTAGAGAGTGAGATGGGCGGAGAGAGGAGATGACGAGTTGGAGTGCTTCGTCAAAGTGCGAGAGTTCGTCTTGCGGAGGGAGAGGGACCTGGGGTGGCAGGAATGGTAGGGTTTTCTCGGTAAACTTGCGAGAAGAAGCTATATGGGTCGCAGACTCAGATCTGCTTGATTCGGCTGCTGTGGGGGATGTGAATGTCACGGATGCACGGCCGAGGATTGAGTCGCTTTGGGATGCTGCTGGATCTTCGGGTTTGACCGTTCTATCGCTGAGGACGGAGTCTGGGCGCTTTCGTCGGGGTATGATGGATCGGAAAGATAGAGAGCGGGAGCTCACGGAGGATGACTGCGATGGTATGGAAGGCGTGTGCGAGCGAACTGATGGCGTTGAGCATCTAGCGTTGGGGTTTGTAGCGAATGCTGCTGGTCGAGGAGGTGCGGACGCTGCTGGCCGTGGAGGTGCGGATGCCGCCGGCCGTGGTTGCCGACGTGGACGATATGCCTCTGCTATGGCGAGCTCGAGCATGGTGATCGCTGTGTATGTTTTGCATCAGGGTGGCTGATACGATGATTTCTTTAGAGTGTCCAAAACGCCAGTGTGTGACCAAAATTGTGTAGTGATATGAGGTTAAGCTCTGGTCAAACGGTGATGTTGAAAGACTGTTCGTGGTCAAACGGACGAATCAAGAGGACATCGAGGTGCTATGGAGGTGAAGGTGAGATGCACCCATCAATGGCGCGTTTGCCGCGGTCACTCAGTGTCGCACATAGAAGCCTATCTTCGATGAAAGGCATGGTCTACTACGTGGTGCTCTCAAGAATCGTTCTTGATCTTACGATACTGATCAGGGCGACTACAATGGAAATCCTGTCATTGTCCCCAGGATTTTGAGCAGGATGTCGTGGTCTTGTAGAATAGAGAGCAAGGACCTTCCTATGATCTTGGAGAAAGTAAATGACGATCAAGGCAATTAATGGGCTCGTTCGTTTTACTCGCCCCAGCTGACTTAAAAAGGCTTTGTTCTCGCCACACACATTTGCTCCCCAATCTTCGGGCCTTTCGTCAAATCTCGCGGACATGCAGCCAAGACGAGACCACACATGACTAGCGATAATTTGACTTTACACTTGTAGCCTTTAAATAAGAAGAACTTCCAGGAGTTCCTCGAGCGCTCGAGGACCTGCAAGTGTTCCCGAGTCGAGTCCCAAATGCTTGTTGAGTTTCAATTAGTGACATTCCGAGCGTTTAAGATAGCTGAGGACGGATGGCTGCTGAATACAGTGATAGATACTTTCCTCAACAATAATGCACCGAGTTCAGTCCGATGCATGCTGCAACAGACACGATCTTCGAAGTTTGCGGACAATGAAATAGTGAGACCTCACAATACGAAGGTGGGATAAACTGCACAGAGAGTCATGGGTAAAGCGCTCCTGCAGAGAATGAACTGTGGGCCTTGAGCTCATGATAGACTACACGACTATCTGAATATTGAGCCCCACTCAACTAAACCCGAGATCCTCATCCCGATAGTCTTGGATGCAGCGAAGGAAAGCTCGAATGTTGATCCTGAATTGCATTGATTTCTCGCGCACAACCGATGGCTCTTATAACTGATCGAATGTAATATCCCTCGCTCTCGCATTAATGATTATCCGACCAACAAAGATTGTCAGGACGATGCGCAATTCCCAGCCATCTACCTGCTCCGGTCCCTCCTCGTCAGCCTACATCAAATGAGCAATGATACCGCCGCATTCACCAAGGAACAAACTAGTCAAAGTTGCCATAGGCCACAATCATGAAACCGTTCCAAACGACATCTTCCAATAACGCACAGAACAGGGACTCTTTGGATGAGGATACTTTGGCTCAGAATCACTACAGTCATTTCAGACGACCGGTATACAACAAAGCCATGCCATCCCGTGGACTCATGCGCAATGTATGCACCTCCTCGTCCATGAATATTCTCATCTCCCGAGACACGATCCCGTGACCAAAAAACCTCCCAGTGTACAAATCCCAAGAGGCAGACTCGCGCATAATCACATCCAACAGAAAGATTCAGGCCACGATATTGGTTTAATTCGATCAAAATGCCAACGACGTAGTGCCGACTATCCCTAGTTTAACAGTATCCAATATCGGCAATCGGAGTGAGGATAACGATCTCACAACATCAAGGTCAAATCGTACTAATCGTCGCAATCCGCAGAACGCGTCCATCTAACTAACACACCCACTCCCCCCGCCATTGGCCACGTCCTAGGAGAACCGGTACGTTACACCTACAGGCCAGCCCTCAGCGACCACGCAGATCAGCATTCTTCAGGAAGGTCGGGACACGACCTGAAACAAGGGGTGGACTGCCGACGCACCAATCAGAGGGCGTGGGTATGGATGCGAGATGCGGGATTGTTTGTGGTAGGCTTGCATGATGTCATGTGTGCGAGGTTACGCGGTTGCTTGGCTTCGAGGGCTTGTGAGGCCTGTGAAGAGATGGGGAAGAAAGGGGTGGCAGCGGGAGACGGAGTAAGGCGTATGTTATCTCAGTTCTCGCACATCTAAAAGCTAGTTAATCCGTCTACTGCGCCTTACCAGCTCCGAGCAGCCACTTGGCAAGATGCAGGACGAAGACGCCTATGCAGATGTAGGACTCTGATTAGTTAATTACGCCTAGGAGTGGAGCCTTTCTGGTGCTGTTTAGCAGCTCATTGGCTTCCTGTCAAAGACTTGTATCCTCCTGAATGCGAGATGGCTGCTCAGAGCTGGCAGAGCGCAGTACAGATCCGCTAGCCGATGCAGATTCTGAAGCGACAACACTTTTGGATCTGCTTACGAAGCGCCGGGGTGTGGTTTTAGAAGTTGTAGTATTCATTCTAGATGTCTCAATACAAGGTGCAAAGTCCGTTATCCGCCCAAGGGAGCTGCCATCGAGTCACTCGAGCGCTAGTGCTATAACATGGGTAATACAAGGAAGTCTCGTGATCCATCCAAGATGGTGTGGCAGATGGTTTTTAGTGTATCAAGATGATGAAAAAGTCCACGACCGCGCAGCAGTCCGCTGAAGTCGTAAGACAGCCAAAACGCCGAAACGCAGGATAAACGGATTAGGGGAATCGAACAGGTAGCTTGGTAAAGCAGTTGCGGCCGTGGCAGATGATGTGGCGCAGAGTAGTCGTAAGTTGGTCGTTTCGGAGCCGCGGTTGCTCGAGTAGGCTTCTAGCGTCTGGGAGAGGTTAGCGGACGTCAACAAGGATGTAACTGGGTGAACTTACTTTCGAACACAGAAGAAGAGACCGGTGCGTCCAAGGAACCACAAGCATCCCATGAAACGGACCAGAGCCAGACCGGCGGTCGCCCACAAGAGGGCTTGGAAGAAGTGGGCTGTACGACTGGTAGCGGTAGACGAGAAACCAAAACGATCGAAGTTGTCCTGAGTGACGACGACAGCAAGCAGAGCGTTGGAACCGATCCAGAGCGTACACAGGTGCGTACGGAAAGCCTTGTACGAATCTTCCAGGGTCTTCTCGTTGCTTTCAACGGGAGGAACGTAAGGTGCGAGAGCACGCTTAACGGTGGCCTCGAACTGGGAGTCAATATCGGCCTGCGGTAGATCTGGTTCTTCGATGACCGTAGTCTTTCCGTCGGCAGCCTTCTCGGTCTTCGCGGAAGGAAGAGCCTCAGCTTTGTCAGAACCCTTGGTACCCCATGAAACATCGTGCCAGTTGGAAAAGGCATAGACGTTGAGGATGTTAACGTAGGAGGACATGATCAGGAGGTACTGAGGGAATGAGGTGAACATGTGCCATGGATCCATGTACAAGAACGAGGCGACGTAGTACAGACCGAATGTAGACGCGAGCGCAATGATAATGATACCAACACCATCGGACGCGAAGAAGGAACTGGCAAATGCGGATGCGGAAGACGTGTCAAGTCCCTGCGAAGTTGGGCTCGTGAAAGCCTGGACCACGAGGTAGATGGACAAGATGACAACGTAGAGCTGAATAAGGCCGAAAACGGTGAACGAGATCAGGTAGGACCAAATGGACCCCTTGGGACGGTTACCGAAAGCCAAAATGAACTGCAGACCGAGGAAAGCCAGGTAGATGTAGGTCACAACCGTGTTGAAGATGGGAGTAACAGAATTTCCGAAAGGCCAGGCGTCTCGAGTGTCGGTCTTGGTACCGACGAGAGACATGATGACAATGGTGGTCAGGTAGAAAGAAGCCATGGAGAACCAGGAGAGGATGGTGTTGCAGGTAGTGTAGATCATCTGGATGTGGAGGAAGAACATGCGGATGATGTTGTGGCCAGACTTGTACATGCGGCCAAAGTGGAGAAGCGAGTAGATACCGGCAGCGAAGGAACCGTTGAGCCAACGACGACGCTGACCGATGAATTCAGCGACACCTTCGGGCACATCAGTCTCACCCTTGGAGGCCTTGACGTAGGTCAGATGCCACTTAGAACCGGCCTTGGCGACCAGTTCGAAACAGAGAATACGATCTTCGGCCAAGAACATGTTCTTCTTGAAAATGTTCATGCCTTCGATACCCTTCTTTCCGAGGATCTTAGCCAGGGTGTGGTCACCGTGGAAGTACTGCTCGAGCGGACGTCCCATAATGGCGCGGTAGCGGTACGCCGAGAAAGCACCAGGCAAGACTGAGACGTATCCAAAGGAGGATTCCAGCGGCTTGTCGAGAATGTTACTGATCTTGTACTCGAAGTTCTGGGAAGCAACGAGCGGGTTGAGCAGGTTCTTCCAGCCCTTACCCAACATGGCGTGGATTTCACCACAGGCGCCACCAAGGTCCTTGTCGTTGTAGAAAGCCTCCCAGAGAGCGAGAAGCGACTTGGGACCAGGCTTAGTACCGGCATCGAGCAAAATGCAGACTTCGGGGTTCAAGATGCGGCCAATGGCGGTGAACAACCATCTGTGGGAGTTGATCTTCTTGGTGTTCTTCTGCTTCAAGCAGAACATCATCTGGACAGGAGGAAGTGTGCTGGCGCTGTCGTCGTGGGGACGAATGAGCTGCTGGTTAGGAGTAACAGACAACTGAGTGGTGTACTCGAACTAAGGCTCGTTAGGAAAGCGTTCAATCTCGCAATTTCTCTGCGACTTACAATGTGAGCAACCGTCTCGTTGCCGTCAATGTCCTTCTTCATGACACCGTCCTGGTAGATACCAATGGTAGCAAGGAGATCGAGGGTGCCCTTGTCACAAGGATCGATACCGTCAAAGACCAGGCACACGACAATCTTCTGCCAGGCTGGGCCTCCCTTGTTCCAGAACTCGGACTTCTTGAGGTTGACAATGTCGCGGATGTTCTGCATGACGCCGTGGAGAGTGCGGGCGGTGAGAACCTTGTCTTCGTTGTAATATGTCACGGCGATCAGAAGCTCAGTGTGACGGTTGTACATGGCTGGACGCAGATTGTAGCCGTTCTTCAGGGTGAAGTCGTTGGGGTCACATGTCGCGGCCGTGTCTGGCAGCTGTCAGCGCGTTGCATTGGCGAAACACGGGCATATTTTGACTTACAGCGCATGTGTGTGAACTCCTCGCTGCCGCTCTCGAGGTCATTGCGGTACTTGGCCTGGATCGCGTTCTGGATCGCAGAAGGCACAGGGTAGTCGGCAGACAGCACGGAGCCCTGAACGAGCTTGACCTTACGGGTCATGCCGCGCTTGAGACCGCCAGCAGCAGCAACTGCACCGCCGGGCTGCTGACGCTGTCGCCAGGCCTCGGTGGAGCTAGTCTCGCTCCTCTGGTATGGAGAGGCGGCGCGGTGGGGAGCGCCAAACTCAGCGGCGGGCTCGTAGCCGCCCGAGGCCGAGTAAACGTCAGATCCGCCATGTGCCTCGCTCGGGTACTGTGTTGGGCGGTCTGTGACGTATGTCTCTGTCAAGCTGTAGGTCGAGTGTGGGCGGTTCTCAGGGTGGCCGTAGAAGGGGTCTTGAGAGGTGCCTGCCGCATTCTCGTGCAGGAGAGAGCGACCGACTTCCTCCTCGTCGTGCCTGCCGGGAGTGTACTGAGGGAGTAGTTAGCATCAAGCCTCAAGCATCAAGCATCCTCCGTCTCAGCCAGCACCAGCACCAGCAATGCACGCGCAAGGGGGGAACACGCACTTCGTTGTTATGGGTCTCCCCATAGTTCTGCGGGTTGTACGCCATGACGTGCAGCTGTCGACAGGGCTGGCACTTCGTATGGCGAGGGGTCCAGGGGACTGTGGATGTGGTGCTGATGAGTGCAAATGGAAAACGAAGGGAACAGCGCACAGCTGGGGTGATAAAGGGCAGGAATGTCTCGCACAGCTTTCAATTCTCCTCAGCTCGACGTGAGCGACAGCGCCTCGTCCTAATCGATCCTAGCGCATACGCTAAGCAGCGGCCGGGGGTGTCTCGTTTCATAAGGAATGGCAACCAACCTTGTTTTACAATGCGGGTGGCCCAGTCCTTCATCAGAATGTGAGCGTACAGTGCCGCCGAACCCTGTGCACGCCTGCTTGAAGCAGTGATGATTGTCCTCTCCCGCAAAGAACGCAGCCAAAGCCTGCTCCATCTCGTTGTGCGGCCACCAAGTGTACACACACCCACGACCTACCAACTAGGTACCGTCATGACAGCCGGTTGTGCTAGGGCGTCATTGCGGCCTCTAAATTTAGAGACGCGCATCTGCACTCCCAACGCCTTGCCTGGCACTTCGTACCATGCGAGCGGGCACTGCTCAGCCTCACTACCACCACAAGAGGCAAATCGTGACAGTCTCTTCGCAGTGCCCGATGGCGTTGAATCTATTCCCGAAGCGCGTTCCTGCCTCCGCCGACTGGGGCGTCTCACCGCCGCCAGCGTCAAGTTGCTACAGCGCGAGCGCAGGGGCATTATTGATGCACTTTGTTTGCGTGCACCGGCGAGCGACTTTGTTGGATTGGCCGTTGCGCGTCCTCTCATGCTCCATCGAGCTAGACGTCGCCCTGTCAACGTCAGCAAACACGCCGGCGAAGACAGGTACGGTACGGTACACAGTACGCTACCGTGCATATCCCTCCAGCGCTGTTGACTGCTGCTCTTTCTCGCGGTTGTGTACGAAATATCTTCATACAGTGCGGCGTGCAGTCTGACTGTGCACCTGCATCGTACGGTGAGCAAAGGCTCAGAACTCAGCCCTAGCTCCACCTGAGCTCCGCCGCAAGTGATCAGTATGCGCGCTGGCACAAATCTCACTTCTCTCGCCCATGCTTCCTCGACGGTTTGCAGGGGCCACCCAGAGATTAAGCTCTCCTTTTTGATGAAGTGGGTCCCGCCGTCCCTGGATCTCACCGTTGGGCCACCCGCATTGCCGCGAGACCCTTTGTTGTCAAGATAAAGTTAGGAGTCGCCCTACAACAATATTCCTGTCTTCTAGAAGAAGTCATAGAAGCCTTGGTTCAACCTGGCATCGACTTGGAGTGCACACGAGTACGACTGATCGGCCATGCTAACCCTACTGAGAAAACATGAAGTTACATTGATGATCAAGGCCTGCCACGCCTGTGGCAAATTTGGCGGCCACTTCATAGGCGCCGAAGATTTCGGCGAATCCATCTATCGATGAATATAGACCATCACTTGTCGAGCGCCGTCAGTAAATACTACATTCTGCTTGTGATAGCAGCATGGTGGCGTGCTGCGTTGCTTGTACTTGTGATCGCGGGGATGGTGGCAGCTTCAAGCTTGTACCTGCCTCCTGCGTCATTCAGCCTCAACAACCCACAACAGTGCCTTGGAAGCCACACGCGACTATGAGCATGTCGCGAACTAGTCTTTATCGTTTGACTGACATCTGAGTGACATATCTCGTACGCTATCACAGCCGTCAAATGTCTCGAAATGCACCACTGACCACGCTTTAGACATGCTTGACGTCTCACCATTGCTGACACAATAGGCGAAGACCAATTCAAGCTTTCGCATATAGCCGCCATCCGTGCCAAACCTGTCATCATGGCTTCAGCCGCAGACCTGACAGCCCTGCCAAAGTCTCGAGCACACACAGAGAATGGACCTATCGCTACTGGATCTTCAGAACGAGATGCGGCTGCGTATCACCGCGACATATCAGCACTTGAAAATCCAGATTTCGAGCACCCGGATCAGCAGGAGTCGTCAGGACCAAAATACAACAGAAACATTGTAGACCTCGTGATTGTCTGCTGCCATGCTATTTTTCACCCTGATGTCGAAGCTTCTGACTTCCCCACGCACAACCCTCACGATGAAGGCAATTGGTACCTAGCACCGTTCCAAAAGTCGAACCCAGCAACAGGCAAGCCAGGCGAGCACGAGACTTTTCTGGCGCACATACAGGCTAGTCTTGACATCATGACGACTGGGAAGAATGCCATGTGGAGGGAAGATGTGTCCTGGAACCAGGACAACACACTCGTCGTCTTCAGTGGCGGTGCCACCAAAGGAAACCTCACACAGCTAAGTGAAGCTCGCTCTTACTATCATGCTGCACTGGCACAAGAACTCAGCCAAGGGCACATTGGCGGTGGCCGGGCCCATCAGCTATACACCAAAGGCCGGATACTGCTCGAAGAGCACGCAACCGACTCGCTCCAAAATCTGCTCTTTAGTATCTTGTTGTTCCGCCAGACAATAGGCCGATATCCAGAGAATATTCGCGTCATCACACATGCTTTCAAGTCGAGGCGCTTTTTGGAGCTACATGCACCTGCGATCCTGTGGCCGAACGACCGCATCCAAGTCCAAGGTCTTGATCCCGTCATGTCAGTTGCTGAGATTGAGAGCACGTTGGCTGGCGAAGAGAAGTTCGGATACGCCCCTTGGAAGAAGGATCCCCTTGGAATTGGAGAGCTACTTAGTGCGAAACGAAAGCAGCGAGGGTGGGACGACAGTCAGATCCCGCCACTGGTCGAAGGTCTGGAAACGAGTGTCGAAAAGCTGCTGAGAGGCACCGTTTCAGAGGAGCTACCTTGGGCGCAGTTGCCAAAGCGAGAAGTCAAGACCCTCACCGGACCGCCGCCTCTTCGCTACTAGCTGCAGCGATCAATTTCAATCTCGTGGTGCAAGCCCACACAACACAACGTCATCTCCTAAAGGCACCCACTTTACATCCTTCAGTCTTGCAACAGGAACCTTTGCTCCGCCATCTTCTCGCTCATCAGGACAGACCTGCACACCCCCTTTCCCCAACCAGACTGGCGCTATAGTAACAATGACCGTATCGACAAATCCCACATTCCCGGGTGCCAGCAAATCATTGATGACACTCCCACCGCCCTCAATCATGACGCTCTCGATGTCTCTGCTTTCCAGCTCAGCGAGAATATAGCCCCAATTCAACCTCCCATCATTCGCCTGCGGCCCTGCAACGATACTCTCGCCCCCTACACTCTCCAGAACCCTCCTCCTCTCCTCATCAACCTGCCCAACAGTAAACACCCACGGGGCCCTCCCCTTGCCCTCTCTAGCCAACTTGATAACCTTGCTCTCCGCACTCCACCGCCAGCGCCCCTGCGGATCAATAACAACCGGTCTCGGCTGCCCGACCAAGCCTTCCCCGCCATACCCACCAACACCTTCAAACCGGCAGTTCAAAGACGGATTATCAGCGATGGCGGTCCCGACGCCGATTAGAATGGCCGAGTGTTTGGAGCGCAGGTAATGTGTCATTGCTTTGCTCTGGGGTCCGGAGAGCGCGGTTTGGACGCCTGGCGCTAGGGAGAGGGAGCTGTCGAGGGAGGTGGCGAAGGTGAGGGTCACATGGGGTCTGCCGGGTGGTTTGTTGGGGTGGTGGATGCCGGGTTGGGGGATGTAGGGGTCGATTTGGGAGATAGAGGTGGGGGAGAGGGTTAGGGTGTCTCGGGAGAGAGCTGCCATTTTGGGTCCACAAGCACGTTGGGGTTTGTCGATAGTAGAGGTATGCAAGCACTGCCAGTTTTGGTGTCGATCTCCAGATTTAGTGCTGGACGTGATGTAGTCCGGAGCCAAGTATGTACAGAGACTGCTGCCTGGAGTTGCAGGTGGAGTGTAGCTCAAGCAGTCGTTCTCACAACGTGATCTCTATATCCTGATAATACTCGAACGGACACAAAATACTCATTTCACCTCTGCGATCCAGACTGTGCATGAGCTGGTCGAACAACAGGCAGCACGGCAGAACCGCGGCACGAGCCAACGGCCCCACATCCTGACCATGGTGGCACGCCTCCAGCAGCGAGAAGTACCATTCTACCGGAGGTGGCGCGTGCAAGTCGTCTTCGCTTTCTACCTGCTCGTCTTCCTTCTCTACTGGTGGGCGATTGGATTTCTCAAGTCTCGACCTCACCACCGCTAGTACTGTCAAGTCCGCTCCCTAAAGTCCGCCTCGTCACGTCAAGCCAGCTTCACTGCCGCTTGCTGGCCGCCGTTCGCCCCACCAGCCGCCGACTCACTGCCTGCGCCCAACGCGGATTTCCCAATCGCCCGCCTCTCCCACGCGACCTCGAACCCGTTTGCCTACTGCGGGCGCTCCCCTACACAACACCGGCAAGATGATGAAAATATGGTCCATGGTGCGTCGTGGTGCGGGTGCTGTGACACAGCAGCGCCAGAGCAAAGTAGCAGAGCAGTCCGCTGACGGCTTTAACAGAAGAAGAAGCAGGCGGAAGATGACGCCGCGGCCGCCGCAACAAGCAAGAAGAAGAAGGTCACACCCGCCCAGCTGCGCGCACAGAAAGGTACTGCGGTTTTCTTTCCCACAGCCAGCAGCGCGCCTCTACATTCATACATACTAACATTTCTCTCATAGATCTCGAAGAGCTCTCCCTCGGCACAACGATGAAAACACACTTCCCCAACCCAGACGACATCCTCAACTTCACCCTCACCATCGACCCAGACGAGGGCATGTACAAGGGCGGCCGCTTCACCTTCAGCTTCGCCATCAACCAGAACTTCCCCCACGACCCGCCCAAGGTGAAATGCACGCAGAAAATCTACCACCCGAACATCGACCTCGAGGGCAACGTGTGTCTGAACATTCTGCGCGAGGACTGGAAGCCCGTGCTGAATCTGAACGCCGTGGTCGTCGGGCTGCAGTTCTTGTTCCTCGAGCCCAATGCGAGTGATCCGCTGAATAAGGAGGCTGCGGAGGATCTCAAGGTGAATCGCGAGGGGTTCAAGAGGAATGTGAGGAGTAGTCTTGGAGGGGGGACGGTGAGGGGCCAGACGTTTGATCGTGTGCTCAAGTGAGGTGGTGGTGGTGGAGGAGTTGTCGACACAAGACACACACATGAGCGATGATTCGCGGTCTGGATACGTTGGCAAAGGTGGCACTGGTATACACTTTTATGCGGGTGTCCTGCGCTGACGTACGGTACGAGAGATGGACGGACGACGGTGGAGCACAGTACATACTACCCCTTTTGCAGCGAGCATCTGAGCGCGGCGTACTTTCGAGCGCGGCGTTTACATATAGGCTGCTTTGCAATGGAACGCTGAACACTATTGTGCTGTCTGGGTATGAAATACGTGACACTTGATCAGGTTCTAGCATTTACTACACAGTATACTTCACAGCTAGAGAAGGAATATGATCGGCAGTACTTCATCGAGAGTCCTCGGAGGTCGCCGGCTGCAGGTCTGGACTCTGGACAGTACCGCAGTGTGCTGATGGTGTCGTGCATGGCTACTGAGAAGAAAAGGTGTGAAGCTTGAAACGCAGCGCTGCACTTGACAAAGTACAAATCATACACAACAAGAATAACGGCTTCAGCTACTATTCTGCGTGCATCTTGCGTAGCAGTGAATTGTAAATGTTCTTGCGATTCATAGCCCTCACGTTGCAGGCCAGCCATCGCAGTCCAGCCATCGCAGTACGTGAACGCCCGTGCTTTATGACGCAGCTGGGGAAAAATTCTAGCAGCTCGTCGATCCACGGGTGGATGTCTGACGTCGTTTGCTCAGTGCAAAGTTCAGACGAAGCTCATGAAGAAGAGGTGAAGATATGGTCGAAGCAGAGCTCCAATGAGTGGCCGCGCATTCGGAGCCTCAGCAATGCCTCCACACGAGTCGAGACATGTGTGACTGTGATGGCAGGCCCGATTTTGCGAGGTGCTACGGTCACTGCGCGCGCTCTGATTGGTCCACCCTCGAGCTCGGGGAGGAATCAGCGTCTCCGATGAATGCTCCAGCCCCGAGTTCGGCTGAAGCTTGGACAGAAAATCGACTCCCCACAGCAGCCAGACAGTCGCCCATAAAGAGTGCCAGTTCCCCCCTCCCCGTACGTGTTCCCATCAAGATACCCTCACACAGCACTCTTCGTCACACAATTCACAATGGCCTCGAGACAAGCTCCCCGTGCTCTCCGCAACGCCGCCAGGCAATTGGCTGCCGCTCCTGCCCAGAAGCGCACCTTTGTCTCGGCCATCAATGCTGCTTCGCGTGCTGCCCCCAAGGCTGCCGTCTCGGCTCAGTTCCAGCAGACCCGTGGCCTGAAGACTGTTGACTTTGCCGGCCACAAGGAGACTGTTTACGGTTAGTTTGTGCTGTTTGTTGAGAGTCGATGGAATGGTTGCTGATGAGATGATGTAGAGCGCGCCGACTGGCCCAAGGAGAAGCTTCTTGTAAGTTCTGCCCACGCCTCAATGGCATCGTGATTGTCTCAATGGCATCGTGATTGTCTCAATGGCATCGTCACTGCCTCAATGGCATCATAGCTATCTCGATGGCATCTTGGCTAACAATCCCCACAGGAGTACTTCAAGAACGACACCCTTGCCCTCATCGGCTACGGCTCGCAGGGTCACGGCCAGGGTCTTAACCTCCGCGACAACGGCCTCAATGTCATCGTCGGTGTACGAAAGAACGGCACCTCGTGGAAGGAGGCCGAGGCCGATGGCTGGGTCCCCGGCAAGAACCTGTTCGACATTGACGAGGCCATTGGCAAGTCGACCATTGTCATGAACCTGCTCTCCGACGCCGCCCAGTCCGAGACATGGCCCCAGATCAAGCCCCAGCTCAAGGGCAAGGTACGCACCTCTCTCGATGAAACCAACATGGTCAAGTCATACTAACCATCACAGACCCTCTACTTCTCCCACGGCTTCTCGCCCGTCTTCAAGGACCTCACCAAGGTCGAGGTCCCCACCGACATCGACGTCATCCTCGTCGCCCCCAAGGGCTCCGGCCGCACCGTCCGCACTCTCTTCCGTGAGGGCCGCGGTATCAACTCCTCCGTCGCCGTCTACCAGGACGTCACCGGCAAGGCCGAGGAGAAGGCTGTCGCCCTCGGTGTCGCCGTCGGCTCCGGCTACCTCTACAAGACCACCTTCGAGAAGGAGGTCTACTCTGACCTCTACGGTGAGCGCGGCTGCCTGATGGGCGGCATCCACGGCATGTTCCTCGCCCAGTACGAGGTTCTCCGCGAGCGCGGCCACTCTCCCTCGGAGGCCTTCAACGAGACCGTCGAGGAGGCCACCCAGTCCCTCTACCCCCTCATCGGCGCTAACGGCATGGACTACATGTACAACGCCTGCTCCACAACCGCCCGCCGCGGTGCCCTCGACTGGCAGAAGCGCTTCAAGGACGCCCTCAAGCCCGTCTTCAACGACCTCTACACCGCCGTCGCCGACGGCACAGAGACCAAGCGCTCCCTCGAGTACAACTCCCAGCCCGACTACCGCGAGAAGTACGCCGCCGAGCTCAAGGAGATCGACGACCTCGAGATCTGGCGCGCCGGCAAGGCCGTCCGCTCCCTCCGCCCCGAGAACCAGTAAGCGTTCTCGTTGTGTGGTAGAGAGTAGGATGTGTGTGTAGATAATCTTGTATCTTTGTTATTGGATTGCGATTGCGCTTTGTCCGCGCTTCTCTTCTGGCGCAGGGTTTCTTCCATGGTCTCACGAAAAAAAAAGGGATGGGATGGCATGGGAATGCAAGGGAAATAGTGGAAAAGCTGAATGAATGATACCTTACTTTTCATGATCAATACGCTGCGCCGATCCTCTGCTGTGAGTCCCACTTTGCTATTGACAACTGCAAGGTATGTGTGCTGTTATTTTGTTGTTGCTTGTGAGTGTAAGTTAGGGTAAGAAAAAGTGGGAAAGCCTGGACAGAATTTCCTGCTCAGTTTGTTGACATGGCTTCGCTTTTTACATCTTCTCTTCTGCATAAACCCTTGTAAAGACTCTTCTTTCATTCTTAGTCAATGAATGTGGCGTTGGCAGGTGGCTATTACAAGACATAATATGCCTCGTGCCAAGTAACAAGGAGTCCTCATTTCAATCTTGAACACTTTCCTGATTCAAATGTCCATCTCTGAAGATTGAGAGACAGGACACCAAACTACTGATCTCGGTATGCATTCTTTGAGTTAACTACCTGGCATAGAACGAGTCGCGGTCCGGTTGTTGGCTTCTCGGTTCTTCGGCTCGGGGTTGCAGCTTGGACGCGCTTTCTATGTTGCTTGTAAGTGTTGCGCTTTGCGAATGTGACTGGGTGTTTTTAGTAAGTAGGGGAGGAGGAAGGGAATAGTGATGCGGTGTCTTGGTGTTTTGACACTGGGTTGTGGAGATGGGGGGATTCGAAGAAGGGGTGGCTGGTTTAAAGTCTTGCTTCGAGAATACGCGTGTAGTTGGCTTGACACATGTCTGCGGGCAGTTTGCTTGTGTGAGGTCTGGCATCGATGATGTATAGACGTCGTGTGGGAATTGGAAGGCGTGAGTGGAACTGCCATGTACTTCGACTTTGTATTCGAGGTCGGCATCTGCAAGTATTTGGGAGGGAACGTGCACTTTGCACAGCGTGAATCTTTCAATCTTTAATATGATGGGCTTCATTCGATGTACGATGGTGTCTGACCTCTCATCTTCGTTTTAACCGCACTGCCTGAGTCAGTGTCACAGACTCTATATCTGGACGCTCGAAGACCCGTCTATGCGTGTATACTCATACAATCAACCGCAGGCCGAGATCGCCTATTCAAGGCAGTCAAGCTCACCGCGCAAGCAACTCCCGCTCAAACACCCCCCTATCCAACCCCACCCCCTCAGCCCGCCGCTGCTTCAACCCCACAAGCTCCCTCTCCTCCCTCTCAAGCTGATCCTATAAACACTTATCAGCATACTCCGCACCGAAATCTATTCGAGACAAATCACTTACCGCCAGAGCCTGCAGTTCATCCGCGCTCTTGACCCAGACTTTATACCACTTCTTCGTTCCTGGGGTCTGTAGGTCGCGGTACTTCTTCGATGCTAGTTTGCGCCGCGCGCGGATGTACGTCTTGTATGTTTTCCGCTCCAAGTTGCGGAGCGAAGTTAGGGCGCGTTCTTTGGACTCGATGTCTGCGGTGAGTTTCTCTACGCGTGGGGGGAGCTGATAAAGGGGTTAGTGATTCTGGGTCAGGATTTGGATTTGAGGGACCCACTGTAGAGAGGGGCGCCATGGGACTTGAAGTGGAAGGGGTTGGTGCGTTGGGGGGAGACGGTTATAGGGGTGTGTACGATGAAGCTGCTATATTAAGGGTGTGTGAAGGCTGTGAAGGCCTTCACTCTACAGGCCTCGGGGAGCTGGAGTGAAGGGCCCATTTTGGTCGGTGTGTCGGTGAAAAGGTGAGATATATACTTTGTGAGGCGAGTGAAGGAAGAAACGAACGGAAGGGAGAACTGCTTCTTATCCGGAAATTGAAACTGCACGTTTGCTGATGTCGCCTGTTGTTTGGCCATTCGGCAAGTGGACAATTGGGAACTCAGTGAAGCGGCTGACCTGATAGTTGTGCATTAAACAAACCTGTACTTCGAACAAGCAGTTGCTATATTATATGAGCATGGTTACCCCTGTGTACATAGTGTTCGACTGAGATAAAACCTTAAGTACGACTTCTTCGACAACACGTTGAAAAGTGCCAGCTCAGTGCACTATGTTGACGATAAAGAGCCAATAGCCTTAGCCTCATCATCTTCCATGTCGTGTTCTTCATACATAGTAACTTCTGTGCGCCCAAACTCCTCTGAATTTGGATCTACGAAATTCGGTACAGTCGTTTGATTTTCGCAGATCAAGCGTGGAAAGATGCAATGATAGGGCGCGAAAGCTGCAGTCTCTAGTACAGAGAGGGACTTCGAAGTCACGTTCAAGTGTGATGAATCAAGCAGGGAGAAGCTGTATGTTTTCAGAAGTGATATCCGTCTGATTGGTCCGTGTAATGCAGCTGGCTACTGTTTCCTGCAGAAAATCCCAGACCACTTCCCTGACTGTACCAATTTGTCTCTGCGTACGTTGTATCTGCGAGTACGCGCCGACAGACGTCTCTCATGGGTGTACGAGGCCATGTTACGTTGGTTAAATCTATTGTGCCAAATTTTCGAGCAGCGCCTTCCTAAGTTCAAGGAGTCTAAGCTGAATGGCCTTGAGCTTTGTCTGAGAATGGTCAGTAGTGGTCGAATGGCTCTCGCGTGCATACTCACCAGATGCAATCCAATGTTGGCTTTGCACACTAGTAGAGCGTCTGCAGCGATTTTGAAGACCCTTGGATCGACGGTGGTGCTCATGGTATCTTGAAGAGCCTTGCTCTGGGTCTCCACGCCCGCGTATGACTCTAGTAAAGCCTCAAACTCCTTCTCTTGCTCATCCAATTGCTCATCTACCTTATTGAGACGCTTGTAAGAGGAAGGCATTGGATGGTTGCGGCTCTCGGTATTGCGAGATGATTTGCCGTTGTGCTTGGATCTCGTTGCCGAGGTCCTTGTGTTAACAAGAGTTTGTGCTGGGTGTTGTGGGCGAAGGCGCAATGACATAGAGTGGGAAAAAGTCAATAAGAAGACGAGCACCAGCGACAGCAATGTAAACTGCTTTCACTCCCACTAGCTGTTGATCAATGCGCGTGTTTCCAGACAGAACCCCTGTCGGGTTATCAGACCAACTCGCCACCAGCAACAATTCTGCTTCTTTAACCGCCTTGCTCGCGTCTTGGTATATCGCCTCGGTATCCAACAGCGCCATTGTTACCATATCAACCTCGATTCGACGCTGCAACAAGGCCTGGCGAGCCATTCAATAAGTAGCGCGATAGTGCTCGACATTTTCTCCCCGCTTGTGCCTCATGCGCATGTCTTCAGCAAGCTTGAAATCTTGCCCAGCGCTTTCACTTCTTTACCCTGCTCTTTTGAGTAGAGCTCAATGCAGAAGTCCTGTTGAGCCTGTCGTTGCGATGATGAACCTGTGGTTCTGTTTGAACATTACAGACGAGGTCAAGCAGGAGAAGGTACATCAGCATCATACTTCGTGCTTCTTGAGAAACATGTGATAGTGTAGTCTGGTGCAACAAGGTGAAGAGTAGTAGACGATTCTTCAAAGACGAGACTTGTGATGAGTTGAAATTACGAGCTGATCTCAAGTGCTCCTAGTGGGTGCTGAGAAGATATCTATTCCGACCAATCTATTTCACAGTAGCGATTTAATCATAAGATGGTTCGGTTGCACATGAAGCGTAAGGAATGCAGTACTGTGAGCGGTCATTTGGACCCTTCATGTGAACCAAGTTGTGATCATCAGTCCAGGTAACTCACAACGGGGTGTCTTCAAGCCCGAATAAAAAATGTCGTATTTCAAAATAACATGCAATTAAGGGTTCATATCTCAGCTTATGCAGCAGATGTCCCTGGAGGCGGTGTATGCACGATGTTATTGAGCGCTCGTCAGGAAATTAACGTGCAGTCGAGTCAAGATGTGAATTGTTGTCCAAGGACTTCACGAGCTCATCAAAATCTTAACACGATTTGGCAACCGTAATGTATCGAAAGGTCTCCACACTCGGTCAATGCTCGTCAACAAGCTCATCGGAAAAACGATACACACGAAGAGAATCCCCGAAGTTCGATCCACCTCCCCTCTCAAGACTCTGTCAAATTCTGCTTCTCAATCACGATCTCCTCAATGGTCCATGTCTTGCCCCCATCAGCGGTCTTCATCCCCGAGCTCGTCGCCCCCGTGAGCGTCATCGTCTGATCGAAATTCTTATCCGCCTCATTCAAAACGAGAGTGATGTTAAACCAACCTGCGCCGTGTTAGTCGAGATTCATGAAACGAGATGTTGCGAAACTTACTGTGTGCATCCAACGTCCCACACCCATCCGCATAACACTCGGACCCTGAGTAAAACACCGCAGGCTTCATGCCTTTACTATCGCTTTCCTTGGAGATAACGCTACCAGCCATGCTGATAGACTGGTCGATCAAGCCTGTACTCTCGTTGACGCTTACAACGAAATCCAGCGTCGTGTTGTCAGGAAGAGGGACGTAGTCTTGCCCGATCTGACCCGCTGGCGTGTACGTACTTGCCGCTGCACACCAGTGCTTGTCGTCGGCGCTGCAGCCCCAGACTTCGTTGTCAGGACCCCAGTTCAGCAGTGGTTGGACGAAGTTCATATTCAGGACGTCGGCGTTGTTGGGATTGTCTTGCAGTCCGATCCACAGCGAAAGCCAGCGCTGGTCGGCATCGCTGGTAAGATAGTCTGTGGGCGGCGCAGGCACAGAGAGGGAGTAGGTTGCTTTAGTGATGTATTGACCGCCTGTTGTGGGACCAAGGTAGAACATGTTGCCATACTCATAGTTGGGGTAGATGTCGGCGTGGGTGAGGCCACTGAGAGCGAGGGCAAAAGCTGCTAGAACGGTGGTGCGGGACATAGTTGCTGAAGTTCGGGAGGTTCAACGTCGGATTGTTCAACGAGTGAGAAGCGGTGGTAGAAAAGAATGGACACTGCGCAGCAGCAATGGAAAGTATAAAGTCAAGGGTTGGACTGGGAGAATGCAGCTAGCAATAGAATTGACGAGTACTTATGTAGTCGAGACGGAACGTTAGAGATCAAGCTCATCTCGGCGAAGACAAGCATTGCGGGAAGAGTGGAGTCAACGGATCCATGCACTGCTCACTTGAAACGAAACAACAGGGGGCGAAGATCGCAGGACGGCCAAAACGCTGTGCCAAGTACATTAAGCAACGTCAAATTGCGGATCGGCGTGCTGCCAAATAGAGATAGCAGCGCATTTGAGGTTAGCAGGCGTACGTGGATACGGGGTGGTTTTTACGCTGGAACCAAAGTGAAATTCATTTCCCATCCCCTTGGCGAAACAGTGCTTGCTGTCAGGGTATGCTTGCGCTTAGTTTGCTGCTAAACAGAACATTTGAAGACATCTGTGTATCGTAGCTGGCTTTGGCTGCGACTTCAGAGGATCGTTAGTCAAACCTTGGTAGTGGTGTCGCTACGAGTGGGAGAAAAACGCAACATGGAACAGTAATATCACCCAATGCAAGGAAGAACACATTTGAAAGAAACTGTATGAATTTTCCACTTCCACTTCCTCCCTTTTGCCTTCTTCTCCTTCCGCTTCATGCAGTGCACAAATTTGAACTACTAAATCGAGAAACACTAACTCCAAGTCCAGGTATTCGTGATTAAATCTCAAGTCAAAGCATCCATCAGCGGGCCTGAATACCCACAACCACAAGAGTTAAAGGAAATATGCTATTCTCAAAGAGAAAACATGAAAGTCGCTGACGTCGTTCAATCGATCGACCGCGTAAGGTGCACAATCTAGGGCTTCTAAGCCACCCATTCATCGCGAAACCCGAAAATGAAAAACGAAAGCTGCCTCATGTCAAAGACAATGTGGCGTTCGCAGCGATTATGCTGACGTCAGGAAGGAGCTGACCGCATATTTATGCCTTGGTCTGTGGCCCAGCCTGGAGAACATCTGCAGTGGCTAATGCGGAAGTTAGTATTTGGTCTGTGGCTGGCAAAGCATTATTGGACATACCCTGATCTTCAAAGCGCTTGAAGTTCTCCACGAACAGAGTGCCCAGCTTCTCGACCTCGCCCTTGAAGTCGGCTGTACCGTTCCAGCTCTTGGCAGGGTTGAGCAGCTCGTCGGGGACGTTGGGGCAGGTCTTGGGGACCGACAGGTTGAAGGTCTCGTATGTCTCGAACTCGACGTTTGCGAGCTCGCCGGAGTGGATGGCATCGAGGATGGCGCGGGTGTACTTGAGAGGGCAACGCTTGCCTGTTGTTGCATTAGTAATGGTACAAGGCTCTAGAGGATGGCTGAACTTACCGCCAGTGGTGGCACCGGCACCAACCCAGCCGGTGTTGAGGAGCCAAGCGTTGGCACCGTGCTCCTTGATCTTCTCTGCAAGCATCTTGGCGTAGCGCATGGGGTGGAGAGCAAGGAAGGGCTGGGCGAAGCAAGAGGAGAAGGTGGCCTGGGGCTCGGTGATACCCTGCTCGGTACCGGCCATCTTGGAGGTGTAACCAGAGATGAAGTGGTACATGGTCTGCTCGGGGCTGAGCTTAGAAATGGGAGGCAGGACACCGCGGGCATCGCAGGTGAGCAGGATAATGTTCTTGGGGTGGCTGTCCGACTTGCAGGGAATCTTGGTGTTCTCAATGTACTCGATGGGGTAGGCGCAGCGGGTGTTCTCGGTGAGAGTGTCGTCATCGTAGTCAACGACGCGGGTGACGGGGTCGAAGACGACGTTCTCGAGGATGGAGCCGAACTTGATGGCGTTGAAGATATCGGGCTCCTTCTCGGCGGAGAGACCAATGGTCTTAGCGTAGCAACCGCCCTCGATGTTGAAGACTCCAGTGTCGGACCAGCAGTGCTCGTCGTCACCGATGAGCGCACGCTTGGGGTCGGCGGAGAGAGTGGTCTTGCCAGTACCGGAGAGACCGAAGAAGACGGTGACGTCGCCGTCCTGACCCTCGTTGGCCGAGGAGTGGAGAGTGAGGACGTTGTGCTTGACGGGCATTTCGTAGAAGAGGACTGTGAAGATTCCCTTCTTCATTTCACCTTTCGTAATGTTAGATGAGAGATGAAAAGAATGAGAAACTACTCACCGGCGTACTCAGTGCCGAGGATGACCATCTCCTTCTCGGCAAAGTTGATAGCGACGGATGTGGCAGAGGTCATACCGCTGGTGTACCTGTTGGCAGGGAAAGCACCGCCGTTGTAGATGACGTAGTCGGGGTGGAAGTGCTCAAGCTCCTCCCTCGATGGGCGGATCAACATGTTGCGCATGAAGAGGGCGTGGTAGGCGCGAGCGCAGACAACGCGGACACGAATCCTGTAGCGCTCGTCCCATCCTGCGAAACCGTCGACAACGTAGATGCGCTTGCGGGTGTTGAGGTAATCAATGGCACGCTCGCGGTTGATGCGCCAGACCTGTGAAGATTGATGTTAGCAGGATGCTCGTCGCCCACGTGATAAATGTCCCGAACGGAGGGCTGAAGCGTCGTCCTGCATGAAGAAAATGCGGGGGAGCCGAGCTTTAGCGCCACGTGCTGGGATCAGGCACCGATCGTCCAATCGGCTATGTGCTTAGCGTATATGACGTCTGCCGCCGATTTTCACGAGACAATTTGGTGTCGACTCGAGAGACGCTCGGCTGGGTATCCGGAAGGCTGAGAGATGTGCACTTACGTCGGGATTCATCGGCTTGTTGACAGGTCCCCACCAGATCTCGTCCTTGGACGAGTCCTCCTCGACAATGCGCTTGTCTGAGGGCGAACGGCCAGTCTTCTCACCAGAGTATGCTGAGAGGGCGCCGGATGATGTGATGGCAGAACCGGTCTCGTAAACAAGGGCATCTTCGTAGAGAGCGGCGACTGAGGGGTTGGCAATCTAAGTAGTGGTCAGCTGAAGCTTCAGTTGAAATGTGAGGTCGACGACATACAATTGCTACACGGTCGTAGTCAATGTGAGCCTTGTCGTGGAGCTCCTCCTCGATCTCAGTGTGCTCCTTCTTCGGCCTGGGAGCTCGTTGTTAGCTATGCTTGCCTCAACCCGCAGCCAATCGAACTGGGTGCGGATGGTGAGGTCACTCACGTAATGCCGGAAGGGTGCAGATTTGTCTTGTTGACTTGGGGAACCATTGTGAATGCAAATGCAGGTACAGAGGAAGAATGGAAATGTGATCGCTGCTGGGGTGACACCTGGTGACGGACGAAGTCTTGGGTCGAATGAGCTGGGCTTTGTCTCCAAACCACGGGGTCTGAGGCTCCTTTAATAGCGCGACGATATTCCACACTGACGACGTCGCTCACGCTCAGTCTGGATGTGAACCGGGGAGCAGCTGAGCTAACGCGTGCTGATTGGGTGAATGGTCGCGCACTCGTGGTGTTCGGCTCGCAGCTGACGAAAATAACGCGGAAGTCCGCACGAGGGCGCGAAAGACTCGGAACATTCGACCGGCAACTGACTCCAGGAACACGGCTGCGCGAGCTCACAGCTCCTGCAGCGATGCGCCTAAACATGTCTTAGAGACAGTATTGTCAAGCCGTACGCAGTACAGTCGCAGATATCAATGTGCTGTGCAACCTGTCCTCCCAGCAAACCACCCCTCTGCAGCCAAGCAGCTCAGGGTGCACTCTTACAATCACAGGCACCGCATTGGCTCAGGCTGTCAGAGCCCTTGGGCACGTCTGGCCGCCCCAGACGGCTGATCGGTTCTACCCCACAACAAGCCTTGCGTCACAAGAAAAGGACGCCAGCAGCCGGAAACGGGCCTACGCCAGTTTTGGGAGGGGGCCAATGCGTCATTCTCTGGTTGGACGCACCCACAAATAACCCAAATCAATGCGCGATTGCTAATAGAAAGGCAGAAAATGCTGTCCTTGTGATGGACCCTTGCGAGGCCCGTGAAGAAATTGTGAAACTATCGTGAAGCCATGGCGCACCGGAGCAATCACGGGTGCTGGCAATTCGCGGCTTTGCAGCCCAAAGCTACCAAACACCACCCTCATGCACAATCACGATAGTCGATAGGGCTGGGCGCAAGTAGGCGGTGCAGATAGCAGCTGTTCCGATTCCAGCTCGTGAGCCAGCAGATCCCTACGCTTGCAGTGGACCATCGATTCACAAATCAGCATTTCGGGTGGGCGGCTGTCGCAGAAAGTACCTCGCAATCGTCATCGGAACAAAACTTGAGGCATTTCGTCAACCAGCACTGCACAGCGGCTGTCTACCCGGTCGTGAAGTGGAGTATCTTGAGCCGAGATGTGTGATTGTTTGATGATGCTGAGGCTCCTTCGAGAAATGCCGCACGCGTGGTCGTTCACGACTCGTGAAGATGCAGCTCGTGACAGCTGCGGTACGTTCCCGTGGTGTCAGAATAATGCACAGCCGTTTGAGCCTCACGACTCCATATGGATCCATTCGGATGTACGACCTTGAGACACAGACCGGCACTTCATCTCCGCGGTCACACTGCTTCTAATACCTATTCATTTCAGCTACTAACGATCTCCTGTACACGTGCTGACACTCGTGCAAATGCTGCGATGCTACCCGTTGCGCCCCGACTCAGCCACAAGCTCCAGACTCACGATGCTTGGGTAGGCACAGACAGATACGGAAAAGGTATTTCGCGGGGAAGAACCAGGAGCGGATATGACAAAGCCCAAGCCAAATTGGGCGATTCGCTGAAGGCTCGGCCGCGGGGCTACGGTTTGACCCGAACCCTTGAACGTGATTACGCTACAGTTATACACCGAGCTCTATGCTGCATCACCACTCCGCTGCTGTTGCTGCTGCTTCTTCTTCGCCGCCTTTTCCTTCCTCGCCGAGGGCTTGAAAACTGCAATGATCTTATGCATGCCGCCCAAATATAGATATGTGCAGAAAAACACAACCGCAAAGTTGAAGAGAATGTACGCCCACATAATGCCTGCAGGTCCGTTAGTCATGTACCACGTACCAGGGACGACAAAAACATACCGAAGTCTCGCCAGATGTACCGTGGGAACACGTTGAAACTGGCTGCGAACGCATCACCGGTAGCGAACTGGCAGTATCCACATGTGCCGTCGGGCTGCGCTTCCACGTACCCGCCTGATTGCTGCGCGAACTGCCCAGCGTACGTCTGACAGTCTTGGCCGGGTGGGGGAGGGAAGATCGCCAGCTCATTAGTGTCGCACCTGATCTGCTGGCCTTGGGTAAGCAGCGCAAGGAAGCCCTCAAGAAGGTACTTGAACGGTGTAAGCCAGTACATCCAGGCCTGCCAGAAGCTGGGTAGGCCGGCGTAGGGGACCACCACACCACAAAAGGAGACGATGAACGTGAAGAACAACGGTACAAGCAGTGACGCGAGCAGCTCGTTAGGAGCAAAAGATGCAATCGCCTGACCAAAACCAAGGTAAAAGATTTCAAAAAGCATGACGAAGAGCCAGATACTGGCAGCTGTGTATGTGTCGCGAGGAAAGCCAGGTGGAAAGTACCAGCAGCACCAGTAGATCGTACCAGCGACGATTCGGTAAGGTAGCTCACTGAGGATAGCACCCCAGACCCAAGCAGTCCAAGAGTATATCTTGGCGTTGCCCTCTCGCGACTCATAGATGGACCGAATGTTGATGAAGCGCGGCTGCAATTGTTGGATCAGAGGTGGGGAGATGGTCAGGGTCATGAACACCGAGAAAAGTCGAGACTGCATGTCAACCTGGGACTGACCCAGATTCCAGAAGGTGAAGCCGTTGAACAAGCCAGTGATGATGTGAAGCGTGACGATACCGACGACATAGTCGGGGTCTCTCCAAATGGCGACGAAGTTGCGGTGGACGACTGCAAACCATTGTGTCATGTACGGCATGGCATACTGTCGGTCGTCCTTGGCCTCGTCGTTCTGAGATGCTGACTTGCGCTTAGATGCAATCTCTTGGATGTCCTTGCCGAGTTTCTGGTTCTCTTCTGATCTAGCCCAAACATCGCCCCAGTCCTGGCCTTTGTAGTCAGGGTTACCAGCACCGATGGCTTCGAGCATATATTCGGCTGGATTCTCCTTTGGTTTGCACTTCTTTGCTCCATTGTTCTCAAGATACTTAATCAGAGTCTGAGAATCATGGCCAAGGTCGCCGAAGTAGACTGTGCGACCGCCAGACTTCAGCAAGAGCAGCTGGTCAAAGTTCTCGAACAAGACAGCACTGGGCTGATGGATCGTGCAAAGGATGGCTTGACCAGCATCTGCGAGCTTGCGGAGGAAACGGACGATATTGAAGGCAGCACCAGAATCAAGTCCAGATGTGGGCTCATCCAAGAACATGAGGAGCTCAGGCTTACTGGCAAGCTCAACACCAATAGTGAGCCTCTTACGCTGCTCTTGGTTAAGACCAGATCCAGCGGTGCCAATTGCCGCTCCTGCGATGTCTCGCATCTCGAGTAGGTCAATGACAGTCTCCACATAATCATACTTTTCCTGTAGTGGCGTCTCCTTCGGTTGACGCAGGCGGGCCGAAAAGCGCAAGGCTTCACGCACTGTGCTGGTAGACTCATGAATGTCCATCTGCTCTGCGAAACCGGTTGAGCGCTGGAACGAAGAGGGAAGTGGCTTCCCGTCCACAAGGAAATCGCCGTGTACAACGCCAAAGCGGATGCGCTGAGCTAGGGTGTTCAATAACGTCGTCTTGCCCGCTCCAGAAGCACCCATCAGGGCTGTCAATTTTCCAGGTTTTACGAAACCCTGCACATCCTTGAGTAGCGTGCGTTCGCCCTTTTCGTATGGGATAGTGTAGGTGATGTTCTGGAACGTAAAAATCGTCTCGTTCTTGGCTACGCCGCTCATTTTGTCATTTGAGCCCTCAAACTCACTTGTCTCGTTGGATGCAGCGGCCTCAGTCTTGCCCGATTCCTCGTCGTCAGGCTTCTTCTGCGTCTCCATGTCTTTTTCGACAGCCTTGGGTACCTGTCCACGCTTGAAGATTGTGACCGCGCCGCCACCCTTGTTAGGTTTCTGGCTCTCCATACCGATCGCTGTAAGACAGACGAAGAAGATGAACATCCCGGTGATGATACCAAAATTGCGCCACAAGTGACTGCGCCTGTAGCCAAAAGCGGCGTCGGCATAGTCAGCACCCGAGACAGTCAGTGAGCCTGGCCTGCTTCCTTGAATGGCACACGACTGATACTGCTCCTGAGCGCCGGGAATACCAGGAGCGATGTAAGGCGGGGTACACTGGATCTCGAGGTTGTAGAACTCGTTGACCAACAAGCCCTCGAAGCCATACTGAATGGGGTTGATCCAACGCAGCCAACTGAACCATGGATGCATCTTGCTTGGGGGGATCAAATAACCTGTGTAGACAACAAGAGCTTGAATAGCAACACCGGTAATACGTGTAGCGATGTCGAGGGATCCGACTAGAGAACCTATCGCGCGGAAGAAGGCGTACATAGTCATGGTGATGATCCAGAGGAACAGCAAAGAAATGAAGAACTGCGACGCTGTCCGTTGGAGATTGGCCATGAAATAGACGACGATGTCGAAGATGAAGACCTGGACCAGGACAAGAGGGATATCTACTACAGTTTGTGCGATAGCGTAGGCAGCTGGCCGGTAGAAGGAAAAGCTCTTATGTTTCAGCAGGATTGGCCGACTCTCAAAAGCGGATGTGAGCTCAGCCAAGGCAAGGAGTGCGTTGAAGAGCAGCATGAAAAATATCACACCACCGCGTGGGAAGACACCCTCGGCAGTGTTAGGCAGCATAAAGAAGAGTGAGCCAACAATGAGCGCCTGGAACAGGATACCTCCCCACTTGCCAACCAGCGACTGCGGGTCACCAATCATGACCAGAGCCTGGCGCTTGGTGCATGCCATGACTTGCTTGTGGAACGGCAGGGTGAAATTCTTCTTCTTAGTGGCCTTGGTAGCAGCAGCGCGACGATCTTCGTCCATTCGCTGAGTCTCCTTCTCGAACTCCGCAATCTCGGCAAGATTATCTTGATGTTGTTGGCTATCAGCAAAGGCTTTGCCGAACTGTGCGCCTGTGCGAGGAATGCGATCTTCGTATCCATCCTGTATATGACGCTCATGGCTATCAGTGACCGATGTGAGGAAGTCAGCGGTTGTCCAACGGTCTGGTTGGTGGAAGCCCAAATTCTTGAAGTAATCTGCTGCGCGATCAGCCGGCCCGAAGTAACAGCAGCGGCCTTCGTGAATCAATATGACCTTGTCGAACAGGTCGTAGAGTGATTCACCAGCCTGATACAGCGCGACAATCGTAGAGATGTTCGCCATGTTTGTCAGCGAGCGTAGACTTTGTACGTATTCTAGGGCTGTTGAGGCATCGAGCCCTTTGGTCGAGTTGTCCCATGCCTGTACAGAGGCTTTGGTAATCATGGCTTCAGCGATGGAAACACGCTTCTTCTCTCCACCAGAGACACCACGGATTAGCTCGTTTCCGACTTTTGTACCTAAGGTGTGTTCAATCCAGAAGAGTTTGGTGACAACGCGGAGAAACTCTTTGACGTAGTCTGCACGCGATTCACCATCCTTACGAGAAGTCTTGCCTGGCGTTCGAGTCTTCAACGCAAAGTTGAGAGTGTCCTTCACTTTCAATGTAGCGTAGTGCAAATCTTCTTCCGGGTTGTAGAGTACTTCGCTCCGGTACTTCTTGGTCATCTCCTCGGCATCGGTGCCGCCGTACTTGACATCTCCAGAAATGTCCTCGTAGCCGAATCGCTGGTTGCCGAGCATCTTCAGGAAGGTGCTGCACCCACTGCCGGGTCGGCCGAGAACGAGCAACATCTCGCCGGGCTTAACGCATCCACTGAAGTCATCGATCAGCGTTCGAATTGGCGGCTTTCCGGCAGCTGCTTTAGGTCCACGGGAAAATAGATTCTTGACGAGGCGAATCGGGTTCATGAAGATATCACCGGTTGAGGGTTGCAAAGCAGCGCCGAGCCCTTGCCCTTTAACAGTAAGATTCTTGAAAACTACGCCGAGGTGGCGTGTCTTCTCTTCTTCCGATGCTTCTTGTCTGGTGTGACCAAACATCCTTGACATCAACTTGTTGATTTCATCTTGCTCTTCATCAGCGCTGGCAGCTGTGGCTTGTGTATCCCTCCGTCCTAGTCCACCAGTCTGACTAGTCCTGCGTCTCGACAGTACGCGAAACAGGTCTTCCTCGGTCATTGGTTTTGATTGTCTTGACTGCAGGGTGGGTCGAGTTGCCGGCTTCTCAGCTGGGCCATCCAGAGGCTCCTCGGTTTCAGAATCTGACGAGGACTCGTTGTGCACTAGAGCCGGGACTGCTTCCTCTTCCCGTTTGTCGTTCAAGTATGTAGCGGGCTCACCCCGAAGGTGAGACTCGTTGAGCTCTGGCTCGCGGGCGTCGGCAGCATCTGGGGATGGGACCGCGGTGCTGGGGCTCGAGCCAGAGAACAACCCAGATCCTTGCCCACCATAGTAGCTTTCGCTGGATGTGTGAAGCGCACTATGGATGAAGGTTGGTCCAGAAGTAGCGCTCTCATGGTGAGTGGTGAGGTTCTCTGGAGCTGGAGGCCTGACTCCGGTGTATGATTGTTGTCGATCCGGTTCGGCTGGTGTTTCGATCCAGCCTCCAGGAATGTGTGACGCCGAGGGAGTTGCTTGTTCATTTGAGGCCATCTCAGGGATCACTTGTCCCTGCAAGGCTGTTAATCAGCTATGCTTTGGACAAATGGATTGATTTTCACTGATGCTGAGACCAACGAGATCGCCAATCAGTTCGGATTATAGGCACAGTGACACTCTTGGATCGGTCGTGTGAAGGCTTTCAGAGAAAGTCTCGGGTAGTGAAAACACGATGAGATATCTATCCGAATGAGAGATTGCGCACAAAGGGTGCTCTGGCGCGTATAAACACGCTGCTACCGCCATATTTGGACGCGTTCAGTTGTCTCAACATTGAACTGCGACGAAGTGGTGTCGTCATAACCACGTTGCGCTATGCGACGTGGTCGGTGCCCTCGGTACTCCAGAAGGCCGATGGCTGTCCACGCCACCAAAACCTCGATCTTCGCATTCAGCCTCAATGCTTGTTCCCCTATTTGAGGAAAATACGCGCCATTGCGGGCTGCGAGAATCCCGTCATCCGTTACCCGGTCACTTTGAGAGCACCTAACTGGTCACAGATCTCACGCGCGATTGCGATCTCGATATCGCCCAGCACGGGAGATCTGATTCTCAGAAGGGTGGTGACGACGCCAATGCTTGTCCCAACTTATGAACATGCTTGTGGGGCTCCCCGTCACTTGTGGTAATGTTCTGCGGCAAACAGTGCAAACCGCAGCATTGCTAATCATTGATTTGATCGAAGGATTTGGCCTCGATGGCTTGTGTGACTGCTGCCAATCCTTTCAACTGTTACCGATTCCCATCATAAGCCTGTTTGCTCTTAATGGTGAGACATTCACGCCACTAACAAGGTCTCGAATATGGCCTCCAGTACCTAGTTACTTCTACTTCTACAAACCTGGAGCGTGAGCGGCAAGGCTTGGTCAGGAGTGTAACCATTGAACGAGTGGTGACAAAGACCCTGGACTAAGACTATTGAACACTCGACCCTACTGCATGCGTTGCAGTTGTCAAAAAATTTGGTCATCACAGCAAGCTGCAGCCACCTTGATAACAACATTCTCATCTACGAAATTTCAGGGTCACAGATCATAGTTGCTAAAGTCACGGCGTGCCTGGCAAGGCCAAATCCTTCACTGCATAGCTGAACATGGCGCTTGCAAACGTGACCTACCACCCAATGTCCGACCTCGAGATCTTCGATTTGGTTGATCATATGTTTGACATTCAAGACCGACTACGAGATCTGACCAAGCTTTGAAACGACTTGCTTGCTGACTAGGAACACCAACACTGTATTAGGCAGCACCGACGATTCCAAACTTTACAGTCTCGCCCTTGATCCGATGGAACCCAATTACTGGAAGATATAAGCAATCCAGGTAGTGCATCTCTTTCTCATGCAGGGACGGTGCACGGATGAGGAACAGACACAAGCACGGGGCATCAAACAAGAAATTTGGGCGATGTTGAGCCTGATATCTAAGCAGCGCGCGTAACTAGCGCGGTAGGTTCAACTACGTGAAAGAAGTGAACTGTCTCTTAAACGAAAATAAGAACATCTCACTTTAGCGTGTTTCTTTGGGGCCATCACTCTGTCACGATCGCGGGTCCCGTTGCACAGCCTGTAAATCCGCTATGTCTTCTCCATACGCTACTTTCCATCACCTATCCCTGTTCCCGTTCTTCTTCTTCTTCGATCTAGACGAACACTGCGGAGTCTGGAATCCTTGTCTTTTCGTGAACACGATTCCAGAGTCGTATTACGATACAAGCTAGCGGATTCAAGCAGAGAGGGAGCCAATCACCGTTCGGAGGCTACTACTCAAAGGTATGGATGTCTTTAGGGATGAGGCAACACGCAAATTAATGCAACAAAGATGAGTCACTACGCACCAAGCCATGTTGGTCTGATTATTGCGATATATAGCGGTTCGCTGCCTAGAATAGGATTCGGTCGCATTAGAAACTTATATCAATAGGAGAAGGTGGAAGACACTCAAAGAGATATCATCAAGTCATAACGCCCCCGTAGCTTTCCCAGACATCCACCGTGTGACTAAACCGAGTAACTATAACTCGACCCATCCTCGTCCGCTAGTCTCTCCATTCCCCTAGCCAGCGCCATACAAATCGTCGGCACATACCGCTCACACCAGACCTCCAGCCCTCCATACCGCTCAAAACACTCGTCCCCATACATCATCAGTATCCAGCAAGTCTCGGCACTGAGCTTCTCCCAGCGCTTGCATGGCCCATACTCCCTGACGTTGTCCTTGATGCGCCCACTGGCGACAACGTTGGAAACTGGCTCTTTGAGTAAAGCTTGATACAGATTCAAGAGATGGGGAGGTAGGGAGCGAAAGAAGGGAACAGGATCGTTCTTATATTGGAGAATCCTGGGTAGGCCTGGATAGATGGCGTATTCGCGATGCCGAGTAAGAGATTCCTTAGTCATGAACGCGACAGGGCCAGATTCTGTGCTGCAGGTTTTGCCGTTGGCGATAGCTTGATTGTTGCCGTCAGGGAAGACGGTGTTACATTTCTCGGAGATATCTTCTGAGACAGGGCTAGACCAATTTTTCAATGCAGTCTCATAATAGCTGGTCTCAGAGTCGAGGTACTCCCTAACGGTAGCATCAGGGTCGGGGCTAATGTCGCGGGCAAGGTTGAGTGCAATCAGGGGGTTTCTAACACCCAGGCCACCGAATTTTTGGGGCAGATAGATGATGGCCTCGAGGGTCAGTGGTGGAATTGTCCGAGCATAATCAGATCGTGCGCATAGCATGCCCCTCACGTGATGAGTGAGGCCTGGTCCGTGATCGAAGATTGTGTCAAACATCTCGTGGTAGGCAGCCTTGACGGAAAGCAAGTGAGACTGTCCGAACATGTCAACAAGTGGACCAAACAGGTGGGCTGCATAAGCGCCCATGGATTTGTTCCAGACGTGCACCCAGTCGTACACTGTAGTCTGCGAAGATAGCTGCCTCTTCACCTGACGAGCATAAGCTTCCACTGCAGATTGCTTGATGGTGACAGTGTCTGCTGCAAGCTCCAAGAAGCCGATATGTAGGCGCTCGGACTGCACAGAAACATCATCGAAATCAAGCTTAGTATGTTCTGAGAAGATAGCCAGCTGCTGTGAAACTGCGTCGCATTGCTCCTCGGTCCCAACGAAATAGCATCTGGATCCAACGCGATACAAAGGCAGCTTTATCTCCCTAAGAACAGCCAGCTCAGCGAAGAACATCACTGCCTCAGTGAACAAGAGCTCCAGGCCGTGGCATTCAGGCACTCCGCAAAGTCGAGTCAGGATTCTGTCCCGTGTGCCACGAGCTGATGGGCCGATGTTCAAGTCCACCGCAAGATAGCGAGCAAAAAAGTCAGTGAAGACTTCAGGGAACCCGAGAAATTTCAGAATTGTTAGGACTGTTTTGTGCGGAAGTGCTGTTGCGAGAGAGTGAAAGTCGGCAACCGAGTTTGCTGGCAGGTCACCAAAAGCTGCGCGAAGTTTGATGTCTGCAGCAAGCGTCTTGACCAGGTTCGCTTGGACCTCCTCAGATGGCACGACTTGGGGTCTGCAGCCATCCTCAGTAGGGAGGCGAGACATGAAAAAGTCCCGCCTATAGACCATATGCCTTTCCTCGTCCATAGTTTCTGAAAACAAGGGCATCGGAGGCATCCCCATCATGAAAGGCGGAGGTGGTGGTGGCGGGGGCGGTACAACACACACTGGCCCAGCATAAGCTCTGTTAATATTTTTCCTGTTCCCGCTCTTCGGAGGTGGAGGTGCAATCCACGTACCAGGCGGTGGAAGCCCACCTGGTGGCGGAGGCGGCGGGATTGGCAGCAACTGAGGTGGAGGCGCAGGAGGGAGATACCCCGACACGTCGGGGTGGGACTCTGGTGGTGGAGGAGGCTCGTATATTGACATGTCAAGGTAATGTTTTCGCTCCTGGCTGTCGGCGGAAGATAGGGTTCGCATGTAGCTTAGCCCTGTGTGCCGAATGTAGTCTGAGAGACATCCCTTGAGCTTTTGTGCCCACCCAATCGCCATACAATGCAGATACAGTGCATCAACAAGGTCTTCCTCGACCGTGATGTGGTACTGCCCCTGGAGATCTTGACGAGCAGTAACAGGCGTTCCCTTACTCGTACGCTTCCAGTCCCATTGACTGATGGACTTCATGTTAAGTACCCCAAGCAACTCTTTGATTGCGATTGGGTTCTGTATGTAACCCTCCAGGGTCCTTTTCTTCTCATCACTGATGAGGTCGTTGTGGAGAAGGTCCATGATGCACCATTCTAGTTCGTCTTCCTCGATCCGGGATTCTCCCTCGAGTGTCTCGTCGCCGTATCGACTCATTCCACGACGTAAACATTTCAGCTGGAATGTGGAGTTCATCAGACCTGCAAGATACGCTTCCAATGCGTCGACATCAACATCCTTGGCGGTGAAGGCTTCAGCTTCGAATTTCTCCCACGAAGCTTCAAGTCTATCCTCGACGACCTCGAAGTCATCTTCGAGCGACATGGCGTTGAGAGCAGAAGATTGTGACCGCTCAGGCGGCTTGGAGTCCATGGCTTCCTTCATCAGGTCGAGGTGAAGTGAAGTCGTCTCATAGCGACTGAGCTGCTTGTGCAGCTTGTTGACGATTCGTTCTTCGAGGTTGACAAGCTTTTCGTGCGAAACGCAGCTATGACGGACGTTCTCAACGTGGTGCTCAATGTCCGTGAGGTCGCCATCCTCTTCGAGATAGGGGTCAAATTTCCTGATAGTCTTGATAAGGGTAGCAATCCTCTCAAAAAGGTTGACACTGGGGGGAGCAGGGGCACCGATGCCGTAACGAGCCTTGAAATCTTCTTTCAGTTGATTGAAATCGTCGATCTTGAGCTCAGCGACCTCCCGCAGCGGCGGGGCGATGGACATGGGTGCCATTGTACACGAGGCTGAGCAGAGCAGGTCGGCCTTGAGACTGCGCATGATGTTTTGGAGCGGATTGCGGGCTTAAAACCCCCTCTCGAGCAGCCATGTAAGTGGATGTCCTCAGTGGAGGCACGTAGTACACTGCAGCCCGCCGAACAAGGCAGCAGAGCGCCATCAGAGCGCCATCACCTTGTCGACAAGGCTCGGTT
The DNA here is from genome assembly GCA_004522025.1 of Didymella segeticola. NCBI lineage: Eukaryota > Fungi > Ascomycota > Dothideomycetes > Pleosporales > Didymellaceae > Didymella > Didymella segeticola. The sequence continues at coordinate 3,014,667 of SDAV01000003.1, read as the reverse complement.
ATAGTAAAATTAACGCCCTTCCATGCGACGTCAGCTTTCATGCATGCCCGTGCGAGGCAACTGTTGGTGCACATTCGGGATCTGGTGAGCGAGGCAAGCCAATCACAAAGTTTTTGTCATCACCCCGCATGCTGACCGGTAAGTTTGTGTGACACGAACTCCCAATGACTTGGAGCTAAGATAGCACAGCGCTGTTGTTATCTTGCCTCACTAATTGCACACCTGTACACTGATGATGGTTGTCGTTGTGTGACATTGAAATAGCATTAAAGTACGAGACTATACGTCAGTGCGGAGTACGATACCGGCCGAATTGTCTCAAGGGCACTGAGCGTCTGGATCATAGTCTTCCGCTCGATCATCTAGATCTGAACTGCAACACGATTCGTCTGATACTTCTTTGTGCTCGGCAGCAAGAGAGTGCAAACTATCGCGATGCTACCGAAGGCAATGGATGTGAACTGTGCGTTGTCAGTCCGCTACGTTCTGTGCACTGGACGTAATTTCGGACTTACCCAAACATATCTCAAGCTTTGACTGTAAGCCCACTGCACACCCTTTGTTGCGCCAGCGATGACCGCTGGTGTCACACCTTCGATCTGTGTCGTTGCAAGTTTGGTCGGTGCCGTCAGAAACAATGTGACAAACTCAACAGCGCTCGTGACCGGCAGACCTGCTTTAATCGCGTATTCTGCAGCGTACTTTGGTAGGTTCTTCTCCAACTTGGTGGCGAAGATGTTGAAGTAGATTGAATAGCCGATACTGCCGCCTACGGTGCGTATGCTGAGCGAGAGTGCTGCCGCAGTAGTGATGAGTGCGTCGGGACAGACAATCATAGCGATGGTAGCAGCTGGTACGAGAACGCCTCCGATTCCAAGCGAAGCCAATGAGCCCAGACTTATGACGAGTTGTTCATTTTCTGGGGTCATAACAGCGAGGGAACCCGCGAAACCCGTCATGAGGAGCACCGCAACGAGTAAGACTTCTCGAGCGCGACCAGGAAAGACGGACAATCCCGCGTTGAACAAGATGGCGCCAATCGCTGTTGAAAACGAAGGAGGCATCGCACGGAGTCCAACTTTGACCGGATCGGGGTCGTATACAGACGAAAAGGTAACGGGAAAGAAGTTGAGAATCCTGTAGGTCTGGTAAGTATTTATTCGTAGTACACATTGCCTGGATACGTACGAGAAAAAGTTCATGCCAGCTGCAAAGGCGACAACGTACGCAAGACCCACAATGCGCTGGCCTTTGAACAGCTCACCAGGGACCATAGGGTAGGGCGCAAACTTCCACTCCCAGACTATCCAGGCCACGATGAGTGCGAGACCGAATAGGAGCGTACACAGAATATATGCGCTTCCCCATTCGTGTGTGTATCCACCCGAGTTGAGTGCGACGAGGCTGATTCGCGTAAGCATCAATCTAAGAACCATAGCATCAAGCAACTTACAACAAGGTCAATCCGGTAATCGAAAGGAAACCTCCCAAATAATCGATCTTTTTCAAGATGGCACGTCTTGAGAAGCCGTCCGCTCGAGTGTGGGCCTGAGGGAAGTAGGTGAAGAGCAGGCCAAGGCCGACAATGCCGTTATAGATCAACGAGACCCAAGGCCCCCAGCGCCAGCCAACCTTCAAATCACGGTGCGACCACAGCTCGACATACATGAGATAAGGGCAGAAGGGCAGAACGAATGCAGTAACCAGCGCCAGAGAGTAACCGCGATATTTCACTGGAACAACTTCTGCAAGACTAGGTGGGAGTTAGTGTGTACCAGTGTAGCAATAGCTGTGCACCTACCCAGCAAGACCAGTAAGCTCTCCAATCGCCGCGCCTACGCCGGAAAGCGCCATGCCTACTATAGCCTGTCCGAAGCTCTGCGCTGAGCCTACTAGCACACATCCGAGACAGATGGAGAACGACCCGAACAGAGCAATGTAACGTTTGCCGAACAAGTCTTGAAGATAGCCAGCGTAGGGGCAAGTGGCAGCAATGGCAAGGATGTTGGCGGTTGGCAACCAGACAGCACCTCGAGTAATGTTCAAATCCGCTGACATGAATGCCAGGGATCCACCAGTGAAGTAGAGGATGATTTGAGAGCCTGAAGAGTCAGTACATGAGGTTGACGAGGCAAGGCGCAGGACAGACCCGTGTACAAAGCCGCCAGGAAGATTGCTGCGAAGATACTGCGAATGCTCCATTCGACTTTGCCGTCAGAATCGTCGCCTTTCACGGCTGAGGTGTTGTTCATGTCCACCCCTGAGAGGGTCTGCATTTTATGGAGGTTCATCGTTGAGTCAGCCGGCTCGACATGTTCAACGAAGTTGGCTTCCTGCTTCTCATGGTCGGATGTCGAATTCGCCATCGTGGGCCACCAGGTTCAGAGTGTCGGGTATGTAACAAGTGTGAGGGAGCAGCTCAACCAGGGGAAGACGAATTTCTCTGAAGAGGTAGGTCGGGGTCGATCACCTTGCGGTTTACTTTATCATAGATACTGAGCCCCTCTATCCTCGGGTAACATTGTCCTGCCGGACTAGACTCCAGAGTACACGCTCGATGTGCCATTAAGTCAGATGGTGTGCCGCAATTCACGTTAGAGGTCCCACTTTTGGTGTCAAACAGAGCGAAAATCCGGGGTAGTGGCCTTGGGTTTTGCGGGGAAGCCATTATTAGCCCACCATTGATGGCCTCGATCATTTCATTGCACCTAGATCCGTTCGAGGACTGACTCGGCCTCCTCGACACATCGCCTGGCTACGATAGAGACTGGGGGTATTCGGTAAATTCATCACTCAACCCCGCAACGAGGTTTGAACCTGATTCATGTTGCTTCAAAGTCCCGCCACCATGGGCCAGGAGTGGCTGCCGAAAGCGGTGGCTGAATGCTTGTTCGGAAGAGGGGTGCGCATGGTTCGTACCGGCCAATCACAACATTTCAGCTGGGACTACCGTGATTTCCCACACGAACGACCCCGTGTTTGCGACAAAGACAAGGAATCTGCCGTGTACGAGCTCGCTTATGCCGAAGCGATTCCAGGCGGCGCCTGTAGGCTTTGGCCTTGTCGTTGTTCGTTTCTAGCATGGATGACCAGAGAGAGCTGAGATACGATATCCATATTAGGGAACCTTGAAGTAAAAGGGTCGGCACACAAGCCATTCTGTTGATGTTGGAATTGTGAGCTGCTACTATGTAATCACCCTGTGACAATAGCTGATCAGGTGCATCGTTTGAGGTTCATACCTTAACCCATCAGCATAAAGCCCTGTACCCTACCAGCACAAGGCAGCAGTACTGCAAGTGAAGATAATTCAAAAGTAAACCACAACGGCGATTTTCGGTAAGTCGAGATGTGGACAAGTTCAGCCTCAATGCTTGTTCCTGAAGCTGCTGCAGCCCAGGCGCAAGAGGCGGCGCCAGCGGTAGGGCACGTGAACGAACGCAGTTGACGTGGGCGATCATTTGGTCTCGCCCTCTTCGGCGATCAGTCCCTTGACGTCTTGTTCCATGAGCCAGCTACGCACGCTGTCCATGACCTTCTCCAATGCCTCTCCGCCGGCCATCACATCGTCGAGGTCATGTACCGTGGTACCGCTTCTGTGGTCTGTGACGCGTTGCTGGCCATAGTTGTATGTCCGAACTTTGTCGCCTCTACCCATCTTAGACACTCCGATGACACTTCGGCGCATCTCCACGATCTCATCCTCGCGTTTCTCTCTCCGTGCTTGCGCAATTCGTGAGCGTAACAACGTCCAGGCTTTCTCCTTGTTCTTCGACTGTGATCGCGAATCTTGCATGGCAACTACCGTACCGGTAGGTATGTGGGTCAGTCGTACGGCCGATTCGGTCTTATTAACATGCTGGCCTCCAGCTCCACTAGCCCTCATGACTTCCTGCCTGACCTCCTTGATGTCGATATAATAATCGCTTTCCGGGTCGTCAAAGTCTTCCTGGGCTGCTGAGTTTTCTTGTAGACTCGGCAACACATGTACTGAAGCTGCACTTGTATGTGTCCTGCCCTTGGTCTCGGTGGCCGGCACGCGCTGCACACGGTGCACACCGGCTTCACATCTGAAAACACCGTAGGCGTTGTCATTTTCGACTTCGAAGATGGCTTCTGAGAGCGGTATGCCGGCCTCTGAAGTGCCATTGATGTTCTCGTACTTCAACACGTTTGTCCGGAGATTATTGTGGTTGCAGAAGGCTTGGTACATGCGAAACAGATCGCCGGCGAAAATGGCAGCCTCTGAACCACCGGCTCCAGGCCGTATTTCGATCAAGCATGGCAGATGTGCGAACGGATGGACGGGTACGAGGGAAGTGATGAGACTCGATGAGGCACTGACAAGGTCATTGCGCGTCTCATCGAGGTCGTCTGCTGCGAGTTCGCGTAGCTCAGGGTCGGTCTTCGAGTCTTGTATCATCGACGTGAGTTCTGTGACAGACTTTAGCCCACATCAGCGACTGTAAGCTATCCTCTTCAGATATCCCACATACCTCATTGGCCTTGTCCCACTTCTCCAATGCACTCACGATGGGGCCATATTCGCCCAGTTTCTTCGCCGATTTCGTGTCGAAGCCATCTGCAAGCTTAGCGGTGAGAGCTTTGTGCTCAAAGGCGATGTTACGAGCTCGGGTGAGCAGGGCGGGTGGTATCGATTCGGGGGCAGCTGCTGCGGATGTTAAGACAAGAAGTTCTAGAATTGCGCATAGGAGGAGTACCCGAAGAGTGATGACGTAGTTGCTGCTGATGCCGTACCAATGGCCTTGCAATGCGCGAGAGACAGCTGCGACAGACCCAACCTGTTGTGAGCATAGCTGGTGTTGGAGCGTGATCAAAAAAGTCCGAGAGTCTAACGCGCTCTCCGAAAGGCCGCTCGGAACGCTGGCACGTGATAGCCTGTCCGTTGCGCGACGGAAACTCTAATCACAGCATCTCTCACATCACCTCGCCACCTTCCTAATTCTGACTGTGAACCTCTATCAACGATGGGCGCACCAATGGATCCACACCAGAACCTCCGAGGCAACATGGAACAATTGCAAGCGAAGTGCCGATTTCGCTCTTCCCCGTCGGTTTGGCGTATCTCCGGGTATAGCCGTTGACCTCATACACTACACCCCGCATAGATGTACTCAGTCCCAGACACCACGTCTTCGAAGCGCTCGAGTCACTGTCCGTGGCACTGCAACAACTGAGCATCATCAAGAGACTAAAAGTATCGACACCTCGAACGAGCTTTGACCAGCCATGTCCAACGTCTACCCCCACCCAGAACCTCAGTTCGTTCACTTTCCCAGTCGACGGTCCGTCGTACACAGCACAAAAGGCATTGTATCATGTACTCAGCCTCTTGCAACTGCTGCTGGTATCGACATCCTGAGGAAAGGCGGTAATGCCGCGGTATGACGTAATACAGCCTCACGACGGGACGGTACTGACTGTGGTCAGGACGCAGCAGTTGCCGTTGCAGCAGCGATCAATGTCACTGAACCAGGCTCTACCGGTATTGGTGGTGATATGTTCTGTCTCTTCTACGATGCCAAGACTAAGAAAGTGTCCGCCATGAATGGATCGGGTCGATCTGGCTCGAAAGTTACACTTGAGCAGATCAGGAAGGATCTTAAAATTCCAGATGGAGAACACGGTCAGATTCCTATGGACAGCGTTCACGCAGCTACAGTACCTGGAGCAGCTGCTGGATGGGTCGACTGTCATGAGCGCTTTGGCAGTGGCAAGCTGAGCCTTGAGGAAATCCTGGCACCAGCTATCGACCTCGCGGAGAACGGTTTTCCTGTTTCTGAGCTCTCTGCTACATTTGTGAGTGGTAGCGACTTCGTTTTGAAAGATCACGGCTGACAACTGTAGTGGGCCCAAAGCGAGTCAGCGCTCAGGAAGGCATCGCCAAACGGGCACGAGATGCTTAAGAAGGATCCTTCGGCGAAAGACGGCTGCAGAGCGCCAAAGGCTGGTGAAGTCATGAAGAACCCCACTATCGCCAACACCTTCAAGCTCCTTGCAAAGCATGGCAAGAAGGGCTTCTACGAAGGTGAAGTAGCTGAGCAGCTTGTGAAGGTCGTCTCTGATCTCGGTGGCTACATCACACTGGACGATTTGAAGCACCATGCCGAGACTGGCTCTGAACCTGTTGAGCCCATCTCGCTCAAGTACACCGGACAAGGTGTTGGCGAGTCGACAGATGGTGGAATCGAGCTCTGGGAGCACCCACCCAATGGCCAAGGCATCGTTGCGCTCATGGCATTGGGCATCATTCAAGAGCTGGAGAAGCAAGGCAAGATCTCGAAATGGGGTCTCAAAGATCACAACACGGCGCAACATCTCCATGCTACAATCGACGCTCTTCGCATCGCCTTTGCAGATGCGCATTGGTTTGTGACAGATCCGAATGTCGTCAAAGTTCCGTCTTCAGAGCTCATCTCGCAAGAGTATCTCGCCGAGCGTGCCAAGCTGTTCGACCCCAAGAAGGCCGCTGATGCCCCGGTGCATGGCTCGCCTGCCCATCTCCGCAGCGACACCGTCTACTTTTGCTGCACAGACCAGGACGGCAACGGTATCTCGTTTATCAACAGTAACTACGGCGGGTTCGGCACGGCCATCATTCCCAAGGGCTGCGGTTTTACCCTCCAGAACCGCGGTGCCAACTTCAACCTCGCCAAGGGCCACCCCAACGAGCTCGCTCCCAGGAAACGTCCATACCACACCATCATTCCCGGTCTTACAACTTACAGCGATGGTAGCCTGCATTCCGTGTACGGTGTCATGGGTGGATTTATGCAGCCACAAGGTCATGTCCAGGTCTTGCTGAACCAGGAAGTGTTCAGACTAAACCCGCAAGCTGCGCTCGATTCGCCGCGCTTTTGCATCGGTGCCGGTATGCCAAGTGCCGACGGCAAGATGACGGATGCTACAGTCTACCTCGAAGAAGGCATCGACGCAAAGGTAGTTGAGGAGCTAAGAGCACTGGGTCACAATGTGCAGCAGCTGAATGGGTACGGGCGAGGCATGTTCGGTCGCGGTCAGATTATCAGGAGACACACAGACGATGGCCAGACGGTGTGGAGTGGTGGCAGTGATCTGCGTGGCGATGGCGCTGCTGTGCCGCTGTAGAGTTAATTACGTGTAAAGCAACCTCACGCATGATTCTTGGGCGGCGGATATACGCCAGCTCTGAGCAGCCACTTCGCATTCAGAAGGATACAAGTTTTTGAAGGAAGGCCAATAAGCTGCCAAACAGGGCTAGAAAGGCTCCACTCCTGGGCGTAATAAACCAATCAGAGTCCTGAGTCTGGTGGGCCCTCTTCAACCGGCTCTTACCAAGTAGCTGCTCGGAGCTGGTAACGCGCAGTATTGCAGTGCCCAACGATCGTTGAAGATTAGAGTTTTCTTGGCTGCGCTTGCCCACCATACACAGTCAAATCGTGAACATACAGACATCGCTTCGTTCCGAACTTGAGTCCTTTCTGTGCTTATGCATCGGCGCACCTCCTCACACTGAAGCTCTCCTCGCACTGAAGCTACCGTATCTGCCTATAGACAGGCACTTAGCCCACAATCCCCATTCACCGACGATCTCGTAGTCTCAAGGGAGAGATTCTCTTGCTTATGAACAGACAATCCGATCGTTGGGTGCCTAAGGTCAACTGGATCAGTGAGAGAACGACCGCTGACTTCATGGAACAGTATCAGCTCGCGGCTTACACTATCAATCTCGATGAACGCGCCACGAGGCAGTCCGGCGATCTTTTGTACGGTATGGGAGCTCCTTCCGCATGCATTACACCCTCCTAGGGCTTCCTGGCCACAAGCATGCTGCCACGATTCCCTGGACCCGACGAACTTCTAGCTCCATAATAAGGAGAAAATTGGGGCGAAGATCAAATCAAGGGCGATACGTGCGCCGTTCAGCCTCTCTTCTCGGACGGCTTCTTTAGCGACGAGTGCGGGGTTTACTCAGTTCTGACCGAGTTCTCAGATGCGATGGCGCCTGTTGGTGGCGACGTGGTTGCGTCGTATCCGAGCCCTGTGTCGAGCGAAGGCCTCTACGGCAAGTCTGTTCCTCCTGCCTGTCCTAGGCAACTACAAACAGACTGCGCTCATGCCGAGTCTAGAGCCGCTCGAAATACTGCGCTATATGTCAGCGAGAGCAAAGGCGAGAGCAAAGGCGAGAATAAAGGCGAGAACAAAAGCAAAAGTGAGGGAGATAGCGAGGGAAATAGCGTGAGTGAGGATATGTTCGGGAGCTACACTAACGGCTAACAAAGAACTTTTCAACATTGTAGGCCAAACCTCGGGCTAAAAAGACAATGTACTGCTTTTTTGCTCCCGCCGAGCCAAACAGGCCTACTGTCAGCCTCATAACGATCAGCCAACCAGCACCTGGTATCCAAGTATGTCAGTATCCCTTGTCAATTGGCGCCGAGGACCTCACGTGCGAGCTAAGATCTGCTCGTCCAGGACACCTTCGTAGATAACATTAAGCACAGGGCCGAGAATAGACACACAAAATGTTTATGTGGGGCGAGGGGTTAAGAGGAATGGCATGAAAGGAGCAGAAGCGGAGACCAAAATCAGAGAAGTAAAACTAAGCATATTAGAGTTCATGAAGGCGCAAGGCTCGCATATGCCGGAGCAGTAAGTAGACTGTCACGATGTCCAGAGTGGACATGCCTTAATTCTTTCATGAAACGCATTTTCTAGAAAGAAACGCAATAGCTACAAACTTCGCCATCTTAACTCTGTACCCAATAATTGATTTGCATTCAGATACAATTTTCCGAACCCGGATTTAGTGTATACGACATTCAGTAATGCTAACAACCCTTAGTGAATACTAGGCGCTAGATAACACATCTAGATCTAGGATGTGTTTACTAGCATTATGTTGGCTAACAATCATGCTCCTAAAGCTTGAGTTTGCCTTGTTAATGTATCTATTCGCAATTTACGCATTCCTTAGTAGTACACCTAAGACCTTGCATTAAAGGTGCTAAAGCGTTCCATTGCACGAGCTATGGAAACTCCTACACAAGTATGCTACAAATAGCAAAGGCTACCTCGCAGGATACCTGGCCTAAGCAGGTAGTCTCCTTTCAATACTCCTAACATGCAAGGAGTACTATAACATCTTAGACCTAGAAGTATATAGTTATTACGTTATGTATACATTAGATAGCTACAATAACAACATAAAAAGTATAAGATATGTAACTAAGTAAAGGAAGCAGTACGAACTTACACTCTCTTTAAATACAGATTCCTCCTAGATGTTTACTTTGTTTAGAAAGTACTTACCTGTTGACTTTTGTAGTCTGTCTGCTCGAGGTCTGCGTACCGTAGCATAAGCTCATATGAGTATGATAACTGGGAAAATAGATTGTGTACGCCGGAGACTGCGTGGTCGTGCAGATTCATAACGTGTATCGTAACCGCGTGAACGAGTCGCTAATCCGCTGAGGCCAGCTCGAAGTCGGGGAATATTGCGTTAAAGTCAACCGCATTGCGGTCACCCTTTAACGCGTTTTCGCCCGTACGCCCGTCTTCAATGCACTGAAGTTTGTCCCATGCTGACTTGAGCTCAGTTGTGGGTTGATCGCCGGACTTTCCTGCCATAACTTCTCGGAGGGCTGTGTGCTCGTATGTGGCCCAATGGACACCATGATGCAACTGTGTGCTCTCTCGTGTCATGCCGTGTTCGAGCTTGTTCATGCGCAGAACTAGCTTGAAGTGGAGATTGGGGTGGGCATTTAACCACAGACTGAGTTGCCTAGAGTCACAAGTCCATGCATCAAGACCAGCTGACAGAATTGTGGGTGTGATTCCTACAGCGTTGGCAGCCTTGATGTCATCGGTAATTCCCTTAGTGAAGAAGAACGCTCTTCGAATGGCCCATCGTAGATTATCCTCTTCAGCGCTACTCTCGTCGTTAAGAAGGGCGGGCAAGTATCGGGTCCTCACATAGGAGCAGGCGTGCAGAACCACGTGTCCAAGCTTAGTCCCTCGAAAAGCGGCAAAGTGGCGCAAGATTTGACCGCCCCATATGGGCAGTCCTTCTTTGACACTCTCTTGTCCTGCCAGCCATCCCCGAGGGGCGATGGACGAGCTTCTTGCAACGAGTATCACCTCCGGTGCAGACACCTCGGTGATCTTCACGCTTAGAGAGAATCGGAGGGTCGTGTCACGGACCAAAGCGCCTCTTCCCGTGCAATCTTCTTCGTGGCTTTGGAGGATCCAAAGATCTGCATGGTATTCACCACAGCCTTACAGGATCACAGCCACATGCTCCGCCTTTCTGAGCAGCGACCTGGAAAGCTGCAGCACGAAGAGAGCTAGTCGGATGTAGGACTCTGAGTATTTTCTTACCCCTGGATTTGTAGCCTTTTAGGTACTGTCTAACAGCTTATTAGCTTTGCTTCAATAACTTGTATCCTTCTCAATGCGAAATAGCTACTCAGGGCGCGATCCAGCAGAAGACCTGTCCACTTCACCAAGTTCCACACCCGACTAGAGTTACGGCGACAGAGAATTTTGACGATATGTAGATGCTTACTGGCGGACATTTGGTAAAGAATCATAGCAAGCTCACATGACCACATGTTACAAGCGCCCATAGAGGAGGAGCCGGTATGGTCGATGCGGTTGCCGATAACTCGAACCAGAAGGGCAGAGGGGTAATTATAGCGACTGACAAGACAATCCTGAGCTTCAAGCCCTTCCTTGTTAGCGCCAGCTTGCAAACTTGGCTGCGGTGTTGTGTTCCTTGACAGAAGGATCCTCCGCCATCGTCTTGTTAATTTCTCCTTCTATGCTTACAGATCGTCCTCGTCAATTAAATAATCATGCTGTTGAAACCTCGCGGTGAGCGTAAACGAACAACGCCCGCCCAAAACACGAAGCTTTGCTGTCCATTAAATTAATGTGTCTCTATTGCTAGATGACATTCAAACGAACTATGTTCAAACCTGACCTGATCTATGGTCACAGATTGTGGTGTCAAGGGCTAGCATGTGCTTAGCCTTTGTGCTTGTTTAACGGCGACGTTGCAGCAGGCTGATGGATAGTATGATAGGCCCGATAGCAGCATTACTAGACGTCGAACGTGATTTGCTTGTGAGATGGATGTCTCCACTGCGACGGCGCACGGCAGAGCCCCGCTTTTAGCGATGAGGCTAGTGGGTAAGCGGCTGCACCACAACAATCATCTTTATATATCAAATTGTGAACAAAGCTTTCATCAAGTCAGTTTGGCCGAGTGGTTATGGCGTGTGACTCAAGCGATTCTTTCGAAGAGCTTCTCTATCACGGAGATGTATTCTCATGGGCTTTGCCCGCAAGGGTTCGAATCCCTTAGCTGACAATATCTTTTTGTTCCTTTTGACATCTTTTCACATCTTTTATAACGCGCTGTCGCGCTGTTCGCTAGTCAGCATAGGCGAGATGATTATTTTGTCCGCGTATTTAGTCTTGCGAGAAGGACGTCCAGGCAAAGTACCGTTGCTGTGTGGACTATGTATCTCTCTCTCTTGTCTTAAGCTTTGCTTACGAGTACATACGCTGTAGCAGCGACGGTATAGTATGGAATGGTATGTTACGGCATGCATACGACGTATTCCACCGAATCTCACCCCCTTATTCCACTGTTCAAGTACATCCCCTTTCCCTCCAAGTAACACCGACTTCCCACGCGCGAGAGCACCGTATAGTGACTGGACCATACTCGCGTCACTGATAGGCTATCGCTTTTTCTTCTGGTGTACCGAAACGAAAGCTTGAGGAAGAACTGTGAATTTGCCAGAAAAGCATAATCAGTCTCGCTTCCGTCGAGGAAAAGTCGTTCCAAATGCATTCGATATGCGTATCGACATCAGCTCACACGCACGCGCTCAAAGCGCCTTAAGTTGTCTATAAAACTGTGACCAAGTTTGTCTAGCGATTGTCGTACTCGCTATAACATGCCACCAGCCACCTCACCAGTCATGTAGTGCCCTCAATCACCAGCTCTCCAATAGACCAGGCTCCACTTGCAGTCACTATTATGAACAGAACGTAGCAGCGGTGACACCGACACCGACACTGACACCATCCTTGCGCACGTATCGATACACCCCATGCAACGGCCAACTCAACCAATTCAAGAAGGGGGAGAAGCAAGACTAAGCATGACGAAAAGGAACGAGCATCATACCACACCACTCCACACCGCCTCGTCCACGCAAACCACTCCAAGCCAATCCATCCGCCCTCGAAGAAGACCGGTGACCAAATATCAAAAGACCAACGTGCGCAACAAACACGCTCCCAATATCCCTCGGCAAGAACATGTTGAAAACAAAGACGAAGGAAGGGAAACTCCAAATGACCCACGATGCGTCGTCGCACGGAGTACAAAATCGTGTCAAGGCTTGGAACAGTGCACACCCCAGGATGTCGCAGGTAGTATAACAATAGCGTCGACGATGGGTTCGGGAGTGTAAGACCGCGGATCCATCCAGCACGTCTAGCCGCTTCAATTGTCAGAACCGGGACCAGGAGCGAAGAGCTAATATACGCCATCCTCTTATATGCCATCCTCTTATATGGCGCCCCATCTGAGCAGCGACGAAGTGACTGAGCAGCATCCTGCGCTTCTCATCGCTAGAGCTCCGCCACTGCATAGGGGTCTTGGTGAGATTCTCACATTCTGTAGCCCGCGGACGGATCGGTGGTTTGGCGAGTTGAGGTGCTAGTAGTTTGTGTTTTGTTTGCTACGACAGACAAGGATATCAAGAGGAACCGCGTGGAAGAGGGAAGGTGTGAAGGAGTGTACAAGTTCAATGTACTCGCTATCAGCATAAGACTAAAGTCCATGAGCTGTAGTTATAACAATGCCTCACTTCCATTCGTCTCCAGAAAGCCATGTGCGCGACGTCAAAGACCTGGGTGAGATGCTGTGACATGTACACACACTCATTTATACGTCTGCCAAACAGAAAGTAGGGTGCGATGGAGATCCTGTTCAACCGAGGAGATCATACTCATTCGTGCTAATACCTAGAACTAATAGTCTATCCAGCGTTATGACAAGAGAACCCTTGCCTTCCCTGTAGACTTGATAATTCGCTGCTCATCAATCTTAACGTTCTCGGCGCCAGCCTCAAGGACTGTGGAGAAGAAGGCTTGAATACACTCCTCAGTGCGAAGAAAGTAATAGAGTTGATTATCCTATCTACTGCTATTTATAATAGTCTTGAATACATTATTAGCGCTGTGTCCAATGAATCCCCGTAAGAGCAGGTCTCATAATACACCCCCAAACGACGAGGATTACTCTGGTGAACTACCCTCTGCCAGCACTCCTGCTGCGACATAACACGCCAAATATCCCCGTAGCGCGTGTCACGGATCCCGCTACACAACTGGTCCCGAGTCCTAGCTCTTTTCCCCGCGCCTCCAGGTCAAAGCCCATAAGAGTAGGCGATGCCCCCGGCTACTGTCTCGTCCAAGGTCGTACGCACGAATCCAACGTTCTCTCCGCTAACATCGCGTATCCGTCCCATTTCATTTTCAACATACATAGATCAGCGGTCCTTGATAACGTGTCAGCGTGCACCCTCTCCTCGCTTGAGAACCGTTGGCCATGAAAACGCGGTGACAGTGGTAGACCTATGACGATATCTCGCACGTGCTCTACATCTATACACATCTCCTTTCATCGTTAGCTAGCTCCACGGTGAGCGTTTCTGAGTAAGACTCGATCTGCGTTTGTGTATTGCGCGGTCCGAGGTTCAATGTGTGGATTCAGGTCATTCTTTTTGCCCTCTTTGACAGGTTATCCGTTGCAGCGTCCATCTGGTGAATGAACGGACGGCATGTGTGCATCAGTCGAGCGCCGTCCATGTGCGCTTCTGCGGCAGCACACAAAGAGACTACACACCACTTGCCGTCACTAATCGATGTTATACCCCCCATCTCGCCACGCAACAGAACCAAGCACCGCAGTCAACAACCCCAAAAAAAACACGTCTCGCGTTCAAGGACTGCAAAAAATGCGTATTCGTTCATGGTATTCGTATCATTACACCCCCTCACTTCTCTCGGTATACCTAACAAAGACACCGTATCGCCGTCCGTAGGGCTCGCTACCAAACATACCACCAGCCAGGACAGTCCAGCCCTCTCTTCGTTTTTAATGTATGCAAACACCAACACCAGCACCAGCACCAGCACCGCCACTGCGCCGCGCCACGCCAACCACGCGACCAACCAACCCGACGAATCAACAAACAAACCAACGAATTCGAACGAACCAAACGAAGGGGGAATCAAGAAGGAGAAACGAGGAGAAAGAAGGAGAAGGGGAATTACACGCCACACCACACCACGCTCTTCCACACCACAAGCATCAGATCCAATACTCGAATCCACCGAACCGAAAAGTACGACCCAAGACCAGACTCAAAGACCATATCCGACACATCACGCGCCTTCCCTTGCAAAACCCCTTCTGAGAAGCAGACCGGACCGGATCGAGAACAAAAGATGCGTTTCCACAGGACCGCGGTGGATAATCTTCCAGCAGAGTCTTCACTCCTCTTCACTCCGCCCTCCACGCTGCTTCGCCCTCCTGACTACTTCGCTTTGCTCGCTCTGCTTACTTCACCCAGTTCACTT